>APFE031167196.1:0-50150 GCA_000404065.3 Pinus taeda | reverse complement strand
TGGTAAATGTTCACACTTCATAACAGGAAGACCTTCAACCATTGATTTCCTTTGTAACAACGATAAATCATTGTAATTTAGGTGCCCATACCTGTGATGCCATAATTCTTCTGTCGATGTCTCGTTGGATGTCAATGCAACATGGTGCTTCACTGTCACATCCAATCTGTATAATCCTCCAACCCTGGTACCTGTAGAAACAACCCTGTAGTGGTCGTGAACATCTTTCACTATACACCCCAATTTACCAAATTCTACTTTTAAATGATTATCAGTGATAGTGGAAACAGATAGCAAATTCTTTTTGAGGGCAGGTAGATACATCACATTATGAATCTGTCGCATTTGTCCATTAGGTACACATTTATTATGCCATAGCCTTGAACTTTAAGTGACCTATCATCTCCTAGGTAAATGTGTGTACCATCAGATTTCTCATAATATTTATCATACCATTCTTTATTACAAGTCATGTGTGCCGATGCACCAGAATCTATAAACCAAGCATTCTCATCATCAGTTTCAGCAGACAATGCAGTATCAGAAAGAAATAACTTAAGATTTTTAAAACCATCATTCACTGAGGTGTCTCTATTTATGTAATTTCCATTATGCCTGCTATGCCTTTGATTTGATTCATTATTCTTTCTCCTATAGCAATCTTTAGCTAGATGTCCAGGTTTTCCACAATAATCACATTCAATGTTCCTTTTAACATAAGAATCAGGAGGTGCCATACCTTTCTTCTTTGCTTGAAAACGGCATCTGTTTCTGTCCCATGGTCTCCCTCGGAATGGTCTTTTGCCTCTTATAGTCAAAGCCAAATCAGAACCATTTGAATCTAGGTCAAAATTTTTCATGTGCTCTTCTTCTTGAAGAAGAATTCCAGCCAATTCGTCAAATGTAGGAGGTGTCGGTCTAGCTGAGAGCGCTGAAATAAAAACTTTATAGTCTGGGACTAACCCCTTTAAAGCAACAGTTACCAAGTCTGTACTAGAAACCTTTTCACCAATATCACCAAGCTTATCACTGAAATCTTTAATTCGGGAAACAAAGTTACTAATGCTTTCATTGGCATCCATTTTGATAGATAGCAGCTTTGTTTTTAAAAATAATATACGGTTTGCATTAGTAGTCTCATACAAACCTTTGAGAGTGTCCCATGTCGCCTTTGAAGTTTCACAGTCCCGAATGTGAGGAATAATATTGTCCTTCACTGACATGTGTAGCAGCACCCTTGCTTTCATTTCACGCTTCTCCCAATCTTGAGTAGCAGTAGGAGGTTGAGGCTTGGTCTCGTCACCTTTGACAATCGGCTAGAGATTGTATGCCTCCAGTACTGTTATGATCTTAAATTTCCAATTGACATAATTTTCTCCATCAAGTTTTGTAGACTCATTTAAATATGAATCTGCAAGAGGATTAGCCATTTCTCCACCAATGACCAAATTCAAAAAAAAACTGCAAGCTTCTTAAGGTACACCAAAGTACTTGTACTGCGAGCTTTATTAAATTAGGTACCAAAACAAATCTGACTGCCCAAATTATCCTAGGGTATCTTCTTCTTCTTTTTTTAATTAAAAAATATATATCCTTTTTCTGCTGCTCCTATGCAATCAGCGCAAATCCTTTGACAAATTCTTCAATATTTCTAATAAGTTCCTTTAATAATGCAATGAGCATACATTCCTCCACAAAGTCTTCGATATTTCTTCTAAGTTGCTTAAACAAATCAATCAAAACAGTTTCAATAGAACATTGAATCACCTGAACCGCAGGCCACCCTTGCTTCACACAGAGGTTTTGGCATACTAGTCTTCACGCAGGACGCAGCTAGTCTTCACGCAGGACGCAGGCAGATAGTTTCCCTCCTCACGCAGGAAGATTCAGATTCTTCTTCAGGCAGTCACTCTCGGCTGGCGACTCTGCAGCGGACAGCTCCAGCAAGCGGAAACAGCTCGTTCTCTGCATTATTTCCTTCAAACGACGACTTCAGAAAACAGTGGCACACTCTAATGGTAGAGTGGCTCTAATACCAAATTAAAACAGTGAATTAAACAAATACACAGGCAGAACACCAGCAAAAGTGAGACAAAGCTCACACACCACTTCATTAAAAATATGCTCAATTACATCACACTTATATAGGAAACTCATGCAACCAATTCCTAACCACTGACAACTAATTCTGTTCAACTGCTCACAACTAATTCTGTTCAACTGTTCATAACTAATTCTATTTCTGCATTATTCTCACAATATATATTCTTTTAAATAAAATACTATTTAAACTAAAATGCACACATTGAGATAAAAATAAAAGGTGGACAGAGATTAAATTTTAGTTTTGATAATCTACTAATTATCATATTTTTCATGTAGTTGTTTTATTTGACACCTACTTCACCAAATTATGTTTCATATTCGCAGACAAGTTAGAAATGACACCTTTCTCAACCATATTTAGGTATTTCGAATGGATACCAAGAAATAAATTTGATAACTAAATTTAGGTAAATCATATCAACAACACTTCTAATATTTACATTTAATAACAATAAAAATAATCCAAAAATTTCGAAGATTGGGTGATGGTGAGGATTGAGGAAGAGGGGTCGGGAAGCAGGGCTGAAAGACAGAGGGAAGCGACAGCTACCACCGCCTCACTTAGCGAATGTGTTAGGGTCTAACATTGACTCCTTTATTTATGTAATAAATCCAAGGGGTCTAGTCAAATTTATAGTTAGTTAGTTGAGTCAATAAAGCTCATAAGAGGTTATCTACATTAATAATAATTTTAAGTGGTTGATCTACATTATAGAAAATAAACCACAATTAGTTATAAAAGGACCATAGTTAATAAATAAAATGGTTAACACATATTATGTAAGGTACCATTAGTAGTTATGGTTTTGGATGTCATAAAGCTATAAATAGTCATAGATAGGAAGGGAAGAATCATTGAGTCACATTTAATTGAACTATGTTGTATTGGAGGTTTCACCCTTGAAGCCACAAGTGAACATTTTAATCTACTTCTAATAATAAAATATATTTGTAGCTTGCCTCAATTCATGTGATATTTTTGTGTTTCTAGCAATATTGTTTTGTATTTTTGGCATTATGTTATTCTCAAAGGTCAAGTGCCTAACAAGTGGTATGAGAGCACTTTCAAGGGCAATTTGTACCTCCAATTTTTGGAGAATTTGTTTTAGGCTAGAGATGTGTTCCAGTGTCTTTAAAACACATGATCTATCATTGATTGCATAAACCTGCATATTTGGGGAGGCATGTGCGGAGGAACTATAAGAGACAGTGACACATGTTAGACACCCTTATAACCGGTGTGGGTACCCCTTCAAGTAATAGAGCATATTGGGCCAATCAATTGTTCCTAAAAAAAATTAACTAACCAATGCACATTAAATTATCATTCTGAAATATCGTCTTTTTGTTTCAAGGTTATCCACATAGTTTATGTAAGAGAAATGTTGGCTACTATCATAATGGAACGCAAAACTGCAAATGATGAAGGAGCCAACTCATAATGTAGTTTCTAACTAAATCAACCCATTCAAGACGTCAAATCCTAAATAGTTTCTGCACGAAACAACAAAGGAAAACTATAAGCACGAGGTTGTTACCCGAATAACAACAACTACAACATAGAATAACAACATTACAAAATTATATTATCGAAAAATAGTTGAGTGATGTGAAAGAATGATCCTGTGATAATCTAAAAAAAACAATAATGAACGATAATCTCAACGAATTAGTTAAAGAAAACCTACTCTCTAACAACCACTGTAAATTCTATTTCAAACAAAACTTGCAATTTAACGAGAGAGAAACAATAGATTAAAGGCGATTAGGAAAATAAATGACTAGAGAAGAATAACCAAACACAAATTTAATCATATAGGTAAAGTCATCGTTGCTTCTGGGATCAGACCCGAATCATCGAAATCAAATTGCCTTGTAAAAATTAACTTTGGATTAATATCTTCCATTAAATTACCGAGGATCGAGTACAATTGAAGTCTTGTCAAATTCACAACTTATGTCAAATATATTAAAATTGAACAACCTCTTTATATGGTCTGTTTACACTATTTCTCTACTCGTTTATTTATTTATTATTATATAGTATGATAGACATAGTACTGCTGTTAACTAATCCTTGAACCTTGAAATTGTTCAGACTAGATGTAAAAACCCCCGCCTTACCAGGTCTTTTCTCTTCTTCTTTCCCCCTCTCTCACACACATATATATATATCCTTCAATTATATATGATTTATAAATGCATAGGAATATCCTCGTCTTCCATTTACGTTGACGCATTCTTTACTTTCGTAAGCGAAATTTTCAAAATTTTACTTTGTTACTTTTCCTTTGATTAAGTACATCTACCATAAAAATAATATACACAATTTAATGAATTTTAGCAAGATTTTCCACCTAAACTTATACTATGTTATTTATATACTCTCTTATTACATTATTTCCAACCTTAATAATTCACACTTAATCGAGGCGATTTACGTTCAACTAGTCTGTTTACAAATCAAGATATTTAACCTATTTTAATTATTATTGTGAGGATAATTATACAACTATTTTTTCTATAAGCGTAAAAATAATTGTTATAATAATTTCCTAGAAATTCTAAATTATTTTCCTCTACCGGAACTCTCAACAATTTCTACCTTTCTTCTATTCAATTCTCTTATGAAAAGGGTGGTAGTTATTAGTCCCTGTCTGGGACTATTAGCGATCGATAGATCGTTGACCGAGCATTAGTTTATACTTTCACTGGTTTTTTTTCTAGTGATTTGGCATTTTAACCTAAGTTTAATGCTCTCAATTTCATTCAACAAACTTTTAGGGAAAGTTTTTGGTTCGGAAAACAATTGAGGTCTTATTACAGCCTTCACGTCCCCCGATGCAAAAAGATTGACGCAATATCATCTTATCCTAAGTAGTTTGTGGAGGCAAAGTTTGCAATATGATCTTATCCTAAGTAGGCTGGTTGAAGCGGCAAGTTATTTTATCCAAACTTTGGTTGCCGACTTCCGCAACACGAATTTTGCATGGCAGTAGCCACTTGTCTTCACTTGGCCACTTGTCTTCCCCTGTTCTTCAATTCTAAAGGCTATATGGCAGCGTGCTCGCCCTTTTGCAGATTTCTCAAATACTATAGGCATACCTATCTTTCCCTTCCCCTTTTCCATTTTGCTGCAGGAGACATTAGCATTTTTCCCATTTTGCTACAGGAGGCATTGGCTTGGCTCCTTCAGAAGTCTGGACAAAGCTGCTTCTTCTGAAGTCTGAACAAAGCTGCAAAGCAATCTCGAACATATCATTCACAGGTGCGCATACTTAAATTATTATTCTTGGACAGTTATCCTTTAATTCAATCTCATGGTTATTTTCAAATGAAAATTGTTGAAAAATATGTGAAGAGTTTGTTACGAGGCAAGAGTTCAATCAATTACGAAAAGAGTTCAATCAATTACAAATACTTTGACATCCTTTGCTACTTTAGCATCCTGAAATACATGTGAACGAGGTTCAAAGAAAATGATGTGAATGAATAGTATTAAATACTAAGTACACCGTACGCGATACTACCCATTAATTATCCTTTTATTCTTTCTCATAGATTAAATCATTCATTATTTTCGAAGGAGATTGCTGAAAGACAGAAGGGATTTTTCTAAGTCGGAGCTTCAATCAGTCCACTTGAATATTGCCATGAGCATATGGTACAATATTTGAAATTAGAATTTAAAGTAAGTTTCAGTTTCGGATTATTTTGTGATCACAACAAATAATATTAAAGACATGTTTAAATTTTTAAATTTCATATGTTTCCGTTGATATTTCGAAATCAGCTGTAATAGAAACTAATTTTGTGTGATATATAAAACACAATAGTGTGACATCGTTTTGAAAATAAAAGAAAATAAAGTTTCTTATAAATTAAATTCATATCAACAAATGAAGGTTGATATGTAAGATTTCCATATTTGGAGTTTAATAATTTTAGAATTATTTTATTTACGATAAAAGATATCCGTGAGATCATTTTGCAAATAAAAGAAAGAAAATAAAGTTAGTTAAAAATAAAATTCATATTAATTAATCAAAAGTTGATATATTTGGAATTTAATACTTCGATTCATTTTATTTACTTGATGGGTAGTTTCTATGTTTACATTTCAGCTTATTAGATTACTATGAAAATAAAAAGAGAATAAGGTTTGATATAAAATAAATTCATCTAAACCAAAGTTTTTTTATTTTTTTATTTTTAGATTTTAATAAAGTTTGATATACGATACAAGAGCGTTAATGACCACCCAATTCTTCTTATCTTGGATGAAGCACACAATTCCACTATTCTGCATCTCGTCTTCAAATCTTGTGAGATTTCTATAAAAATATTTTAGAGGTAAATACACCGTTTTTCCATTAAATTGCAGTTATAGTTGGAGAAATAAAACTTTACCTCAAATTGTTTGCTTTGTTTTGTTTCGGAATGAGGAGGGTCGACCTTGATTTTCTGATTTCTGAGCATACTAATCATCATGTGTCGGCGGGGGTGTGGATGCTACTGGTGGTGCTCTCGACACTGATTATGGTGTCCATGGTTCTTCTCTCCTGCGCTCATGATGGACACAACAACAAAAAGAAACGCCATCACTGGGGTGGGCATGGTGGCAGAAACAGAGTAGCAGGGTCGTGGTGCTCTCGGCACTGATTATGGTGTCCATGGTTCTTCTCTCCTGCGCTCATGATGGACACAACAACAAAAAGAAACGCCATCACTGGGGTGGGCATGGTGGCGGAAACAGAGTAGCAGGGTCGTGGTGCTCTCAGCGCTGATTATGGTGTCCATGGTTCTTCTCTCCTGCGCTCATGATGGACACAACAACAAAAAGAAACCCCATCACTGGGGTGGGCATGGTGGCAGAAACGGAGTAGCAGGGTCATGGTTCGGAGCTGAAGCAGTGGCAGCTGGTGGTCATGGCCATGGTCATGGACATCGAGTTGCTGGTGGGTGTGGAGCATGTGGTGACTGCGGAGGTGGAGGGGGTGGCGGTGTAGAGGCTGAGGGGGTGACTGCGGGGGCGGAGGGGGTGGCGGTGTAGAGGCTGAGGGGGTGACTGCGGGGGCGGAGGGGGTGGCGGTGTCTGTGGAGGTGGTGGTTCTGGAAGGATGGCATCTCCTATTGGATGGCCATATCATAAATTGGTATTACATCACAAATTACTTCTCTCGCCACAGGCTTTTGCATCGACGTGTTAACAACAGCTATTACTTGTATTTGTATGTGATCATTTCTCGTAGTTTAAATAAAGTTTTGATCTAAATCAACATCCACACCACACACACTCACCGTATTAATTATAAAATTATAGTGATTTATAATTTTTTTTGGATAAAGTGGATGATAAATATAATTTATAATTTTTTATAGTTGTATTATAAAAAAAATTGTAAAGTGGAGATACAAATTGTTAATAGTAAAAAATGTACATATTTTTAAAAAAATTTCTATATATTAATTTATATAAATCTTTTTTATCATTAATAATATATATTATATTACAAGTAGAATTGTAATTCAACTAATTTTAATATATATCAATCTCCAATAATTTCAAATATGAATCTCTGAATGTCCAAAAAATTATGCTCTGGGTCTTTCTTTACAACTAATTTTACTATTATTTTCGTTATCGATATCTGGTTTTGTATAAATTCACTACATAAGGGATTGAGGGAATTAGAAATGAGAACTTGGGTACGAGCTGAGGCTTGAAAAAAGATCTTTGTCCGCCAAGAAAAATAGTTGAGGCATCTGAAACAGGATCTTTGTCCGCTAAGAAAAACAACAACGTGACTTGATCCTTGTCATTGTTAGTCTGGACGGATTCAAAGGTGGTGGAGAAATTTTCAGGAGTTACATCAATCTAAGTAAAATCCATGGTTTCTTCCCTATCTGCAATATTCCCACCCAAACCTTTCGGGAGTTTTCTGTTAGCATGTCGTATTACTTACTCTTATTGACGGGCTAATGTTTTGGTTATCTGGTTTATATGGTTCATAGTAGCTTTATCAAATCTTTTGAAAGGGGGTCGTTCACGGTTTAAGCGGGTTTTCCATGCAACAGGGAACGTGGCTTGCATCCAAGCCTATATGTCATCCAAATGTTTCTTTCTTGGGCATATATTTATTGTTTAAAAGATGGTTTTTCATGCAGGGAACGTGGCTTGCATCCAAGCCCACATGTCATTCAAATGTTTTGGCCATAAATGCAACCCCACGTGTCATTCAAATGTTTTCGCCATATATTTATTGTTTTATACAAATAAATTATATATATATATATAACAATTAAAAAGTAATGTTAATATTTCTCACTGTAAACAATGACTATTATACCATATAGTTAATTAGCTTTTCATTGACACTAAACTTTCTAAAATACATGATATAGTTAAAATTTTCGTTGTTCATTCTAAAATACACGAATTTGATATTCATAATGCATAATTGATTTTTTAATTTTGTAACTTATTCGAAAAGTCTATTGAAAGATCTTGAAAAAGAAAGGGCAGCATTGATTTCTTTCGCTGTCTCTGTGCATTTTTATCTACAATATACCAGACTCTTTTATATGATTGTTCATTTAAGCCTATAGCATACACATAATATCTAATTCTTTTAACTTCTCTGCATCACAGTCTCCAGCGTTTCTGAATAAAGACCTCACGGGAAAGAGCTGTAGTTTCTTTGCGCTCTCTTCCAAGGACAGAATCAATAGTTCCCAAATTCTCCAGAGAACAAATTACACACTGAAGTTGTTTTATCCTAGAAAGCGTGACTGTTATGTGAATGAGCAAAGTTGGTTTAGATCTGAAACATGAGTGCTTAAAAGATTAAGTTTATGAACCGATCAATACCCCAAACATTCAACTTCTATAACATATTAAATTGATACAACAATATATGGAATAACTGGATTATTAAACTACATTTATTAAGATTTGTAATATAAAGATTTAAAATATTCAGCCTACATAAATAAAAACTACTTATTAAAAAATAACAAAAAAATTATATATCACAAATATTATATAAAATTTCCAAATAAACAAATATATATCTAATTCGCCATAATTACACTTAGATAAAAATAAAAGTTCATCACTCTTTCTATTTCATTTGAAGAGTACACCCATGTTAATTTTGAAATATTAAATTATATAATTTGAATTTAATAATTAAACTTGCCCAACACACTGGGCGTTGTTTTATTACACATTCAAGTGAATTATGCGATTGTGTGATTGTTTTCTCTGTTCTGGAATAAGATGCCTTTGTGATAGCCTTCTATGAACGCATTAAATTAATATGAAAATTGTATTTCCTTTGAAATTCGATTAAGTGAATTATGCGATTGTGTGATGCAGACAGCAAGATCTTTCAGGTAAGGTAGCAAGTTTGTTCGACGAAGGCAGGGTTTTAGCGAAACAGAAAGCTTAGACATGTTGCACAGAGCGTTTGTATTGTGTTGTTGTGACAGACCCTGGCAGGGACTACCGGCTGCGTACAACACTTGTTTGTAGTTGCTTTATTTCATCTCCATATTGTAGGACCATGCCAGCTCTACATTTCCATGTCACCATACCTTTAACCATGTCAAATAAATTATTTGACCTTCATGTCTACACATGGCTACACATTGAATAGATGATTTCAATGAATCTAAACTCTAGTTAACACATGAAGCCAAATTTGGTGTAGTTTATTTTCCACGTCCATGTAAAATTATTTTGTTGTCCCTTAGAACTAGAGCACTAATAAAAAAGTAAAATAGATATAAACCACAAGGACTCACCTCATTATAAAACACCATTCCTCTTGAAATCTTAAAATTTCAATTGTACGAGAGTCAATCTTAAGACATATACCCTTTACAGGCTTCTTGGATAAATATCGAAACGTTGAACTTCCTCAATGTAGTTATGGATATGGAGGAGGGCATCTCATGTGCACGGCCACACAACAATGGCCTTGCCTTTCTTTTTCTCGCATTACCCATTTTGTGGTCACTTTTAAACATACGAAAAAGTCTCTCCTACCCTCTGAAATAGGAAAACGTCATCTCCGAGAGGTTTTTAATGTTTGCGTTCTAAATATTATTCACATTAATTACATTTTACTCCTTTCCTATCATATTAATAGTTCTTTTAAAACCCTCAACGGTTTAGTGGTTTAGCCATTGGTAGAGTGAATAAAATCTTCAACTTAAATTGTTCATTAGTTTAGTGATCAAAGAATAAAACTTAATGGGAGTGTAATGTGATATGTGTTATTTTGATTTTTCTGTGTTATTTTGATTTTTCCTCTTTTGAGTTACTTAATCTAATATGAAGGATATATATTTTGAAAAAAACATTTAAAATATATATAAAATAATAAAAAAATAAGATTATTATGTAATTTATTTTTATTTAAAGTGGTTATTATATTTCAATTATTATAAATATTTATTGACAACATTAATAGGTATTGGGTTATTAATGGATTGGACAGTATATGTTAGCGGGACGGATGGCATATACTGGCCCAACCTATTAATGACTTCAATAGCTAACATTTCACATAGCATGCAAGAAACACTAGTGGTATGTAAATGGAAAAAATATAGAAACACATCTAGGAAGAATAACGGAGTTGCTCATTGATGAAGTGTTTGGATCGACAGTGAAGTTAAATTAATGTGAAATTACAGAGAGGAAAGAAATAAAAAAGCGATATATATTATGAATGTCATGGTTGTCCCTACTTAAAAAATTGCAAACCTGTGTATGGTGATGAATTTATTAAACTACTCATAGTAATTAATGAAATAGAACTTATACTTTGTCTTAAAGGCACGAAGCAGATTTAGCTTGCACAGTTAAAGGTTTATTTTGTGTTTATAATTTTTTTATTTATTTTTACATTGATACATGTCTATCTGTGTATATCAACCATATTTATTAATGTAGTTGTGCTACTATATATTTTTATTGGCACAATTTAACTAATCATTTTACTTTTTTGGTTTGAAATGTGGTAATAATTTTTTTTTGTGAGATTGTGAAGTTTCATTATTAAAATGCAATTTTGAAGCGTAAATATATTCAATGGCTTGAAAATTACGACAACGCTCAAATTGGGCATATCACAAAACTCAAACTTACCATTCTAATTTTTTTTTCCAAATTTCTAATGAAATAGACTCACAAAATATGCTAAAAACATAAAATGTATGGATTAATTAAACTATGCTATTATAATTTACTTATCTTATATATCATAATATATAATAAATAATATAATTAATTGAATATGAAATAATGTGCTTAGTTATATATATATATATGAAATCATGTGGTTGATTAAACATTTTTTTTATGAAAATCTATAATCCCTTTACAGCATAATTTTTTTAATCAATAATGTCTTTCAACAAAATTGTTGAATTTACAACAAATTTGTTCTTCTTTAGATCATGATGGCACTAGACATTTAAAGAATATTAATTTGAGGATAAATAGCTATAAGTATAATCATGTTAATAATATAATTTAGATGAGAGAATTCATTGTAAGTAATTTATAAATGAATGAATGATATGGTTCCATGTGACATAGTTTGGGGTACAGTATGCTTTATCGTTTTTCCCTTGTATTGTTAATCACATGATAAAGATTTGTATGTGTTTGTCAATTATAATTTCATCATTATGAATCCTCTTTGTGTTAGGTAGTTAGAGTAAACTTATCTAGTTAATTATGTGATGAATATGTGTATGTGTATGTGTATGTTGTGTTAGGTAGTTAGACTGTCTTGTTAATAACGTGGTGAATATTTATATATGTATGCTAACTAAAATGTTATCATTATGAATCTTCTTAGGGTTAGGGTAGTTAAGGCTAACTTGACTTGGTTATAGAGTCAATTTATCATTAGTAGTTTATGTAGGAAAAGTTTGAATAACTAGTGGTAAAAGAAGTATGGAGACTATAAAACAGTCGAAGGGTTTTCCAATTACATAATAAATGGACTAGCCATTTCTTAGTGGATGTATCTGAAATTGGGTGAACCATGTAAATTTTATCTATTACGAATTTCTTATGATTTTTGTTTATGTTCACCAAATATGCGTTTATTTTCTTTTGATTTTTAGTAATAATTGGTATCAAAGACAAGGGATTATGTCTCAGAGAATGAGGCAATAAATGCAAGAGTTGAAACCACATATTATGAACGTGAGTAGATTGAGAGGAAATAGAGGTTCAATAGGGTGAGATGCAACCAGAAAAGCCAAATATGGAGAGCAGAGCACTAGGTGTGCCAAATATTGTGGAGACATCAATAACAAAAAGAATTAAAAAAAATTCTTTGGAACTAAAATACATATTTCCTTGACTACATGTAAATATCTCGTTAGGAATGTGTACCCTTAGTAAAGTCTAGAGTGAAAAGGGTGATCATGCACAATTTTTGGATTGGTTTCGAAGTATCTCTCATTCAAGTTTAAAATGGGGATTGTTAGATAAACTTGACTTAGTAAAAGAGGGAAGGTTGTTAGATCAATAATGGTGGTTTCAGGCACCTCGTATTGGTGGTTTGTGGAATTAACCTTATGTTGTTCGTGATATATGGTATTACATGTATTTGAAGCCTTTAAAAGGCTTGGGGATTCTCCATTGTAATTTCCTAGAGTTGAGTGGAAGGCTTAGTGGGCGTAGTGCTAAGGTGTTGACCAAGATGGTTGCATTTAAGTCAAAAGATAATATATCTATTATTATGGTGGGCTTTACCCTGTATGTAGTTTCCCATAATAAATCATGGCATGCAAGGTTTATGTGTTGTTGTTATATATGATTTCTTATTTGTTTATTTTTCTTGTATTTTTTATGTCTAAAAATTAATATCTCTAACGACCTTAACTCTCTTACTCAGTCAAATTTACCTAATCTCCCCATTAAACTTAACTAGGAAATTCTTCAAATCAATCTTGAAAACTCACATATCCACTCCTATCACTTTAGAATTTACCATGGGTATGCATGCCTAAGCCTATTTTATAGTCACAAGCCCATTTACATGTAGTTCAGAACAAAATAAGTTCATATATATATATATATGTGTGTGTGTGTGTGTGTGTGTGTGTGTGTGTGTGTGTGTGTGTGTGTGTGTGTTGGACACCTAATCCTCTAAGGGTTGGTGTGGAAGCTAAATAGCATAAGGAAGTCCAAGAGACCTTGGAATAGGAAACCAAAAGTCATATGAATGTACTATAAATGTATATCATTTGTTAATAATACATATACTCTCATGCTTATCTTTAATATTCTGTTGCTGCCATGTATGTGTTTAACATAGTATCAGAGCGGGTGTCCTCTTGCCCTGCTCCAATTTGAGCCACTTGCGTTGTGGCCTCTCTGTGCATGTAAATTCTGCATTCCTTCGGATAGAACTGCTATTATTGTGTGAATTCCTATTTCATACTGCACACTGTCCGGCTGACCTCTCTCAGCTAGATTTGTGCTGGAGGTTGAACGTTGTGCATTGAAACGAAAACTGGCATGCCATTTGGTATGTTATTGCAGTTGGTATGTTATTACTCATAAGTTAATTGATATTATGTTGTGATGAAGTGTTGTGTATAAACTTTGTGTATACACAGTTATTACCATGGATATGCACAGTTATTGTAGTTGCAATATATTCGTTTAACACCATACCATTTCTTTGCATTATGATAACTCCTCCCATTACAAACGACTCTTGGCATTCCTCAGTTCCATATTTTGATTCTGCGCCTCCATCAACGGCTCTTTCAATGCTATACGCACAATTATTACCACCAAACGCTACCGCTCTCCATCCAGTCAGAATGTTGTCTCCATATCCGAGCGTGGTTTTTGTAGCCCATAACACTACGCTCTATTTATGTTGTATGTTGTGGCTCCCCACGGTTCTGAAATTTCTATTATATCACCTGAAAATTCCTCTCTATGTATTTCCTCGATAGTAATGCATAGAATTTCATTAAACTGTGGATTTACGAAGGAAACATAAAGTTGTGAAGGAGTGAAATAACGAAGTTGAAGATCGGGATCAGAACAATTGAAGGCCGTAAGGCGAGAATGACCATACAGACAGAGAAGCGAGAAGACTATTACACGGTGAGATGCAAAAGAACGTAGCAGCGAAGCACAGTGGTTGGATCAGTCAGATCAACGAACGAGAATGAGGGACATAGATGACTAGGATTAAGTCATGCAAAATGAAGTTAAGAAATAAAGAGATTAGATTAAGCCATGTGTTAGCAGAATAATGGAGCGGTCTTCGTAGGTTGTAAGCAGTATCTCGCGTGCCCTAAAAGTTGTAAATAGTATTCTACAATTTCACATGATTAACATGAGAGGTTGACACGTAGCACATGATGGAAAGAGAAAACCACTTTTCTCGTGCGCTCTTGACTTGTTATGCATCGTGCAAGATTTCACAATCACCCTTTGATTGAGGTAGGAGAAATAAACGGTGGAGATTGGCCAGGCTAGTTAGCATGAGTTAATGTGCGATAACCGTCGGATTGAGGAATGAGATCAACGACGAAGATTTAATGTGCTAAGGAGCATATGTGTAATGTTTATGGAATGGAAGAAAGGTAAGGTTTAAGTGTGGTTTATGAAATATTTCTATTATATGGGAAATAAGCAGGATTAATGTATTATGGTTTAAGTTGAGTTTTAACCAAAGTCTAAAATCCATGGTATGGTTAATATACGTGGGTAATAAGAATTAACCAAAGATTAGGAAGGATTTATAAGGTTCCGCTCAAAGATTTATAAAGGTCCAGACTTTGGATAGTTAAATCAAATGTTTCCACGTAGAGTTTATTGAAGGGTCATTAAACTTTGACTTGTGAAGGTTTTTCTAAGTATCGAATTTTAAAATTCCTGGGACATGTATATGACATGCATTTTATATGCATATTGTGGGTATGTGCAACTTAGGTTGCATCATTGTCAAAAGTTGCATTGTATGGTGATTTGTCTCCAGCTGAAAGCATTCTCTATTGTGGAAAGCATCCGAGTGTCATTTTGGATATGGGTGTTATAATCATGGTGGATAGTAATGACAAAATGTTTTACAACTATTGAGTTTGAATTGACATATCTTCATGCACACGCATTTGAGTCCCAATACCGTTCTGCTCCACCACTCTATAGCGGCATCAAAAATAGCCTTTGCCCCATCAATATCACCTTCGTAGAGGAGTATTGTGGCCGTAGAGCGCAGATTGGAGTCAAGGTAAAAGTGGCGAATGAGAAAGAAATTTGACAAACTACTAAAATTGATGGAAATCGCGGGGAAGCGATGACCGTCCAATAAGAGGAGATCGACGCATATTGCGTCAAAACTTGCAAGTAGGTTAACATTTTAAATGGATGTGATGTGGTTATTAAAAGGAATTTAAGGTTCAGAGTGATCAGACCATCCATTGAATGGGTGATCGGACATATATCGCTTCCGAATGTGCGCGCAAGTTAATGTTAGAAATGGACGTGATAAGGTTTTATACAACGAGATTAAAACCTCGTTGAGTTTTAGCCATCAATACCATTCGTTAGTTGATTGATCGGATGATAATCATGCATAAACATGTGTGTGTGTTAACAGACTTGTTGTGACCCGATATGTTATCAAAGAGGATTAAATTTTATTTGAATTTCGGTCATACAAGTCAAATGAATTTCTTCTTTCAACTATCTACCCTGAGAAGTTTCATACAACCACATTTCACTGCCACATTGGTTGCATTCTGAACCTACTCGTTGTTCCACTGTTTGAGCTCTATGATAATGTGCAGAGATACATCTCGGTTATCTCCACTATTTCGCAGCAGCAACGATCTATCCATCAGAATGAAATACCCCTGAAGATGCCACTTTCCGTCGCTATTTGTGGATCTCAGAATAGCGGGACTCGACTAAACATTTTGTGGACCCCTTCACTAATGTACTAAAGTCTATTTCATTCAACCATACACAACACAGTAGGAAAATAATTTCTGGCCTCGCTAAAAATTGTTAGCAAAAACATCAATGAGAAGGATAAGATTGTCCGAAATTTAAAATACCTCTGCTATGTCAGTGAAAATCATAGATCCTTCATAAGTTTTCAGGTACAACCTCCTAAAGGAAGAGTCCACTTGTTCTTTGTATGTTATTCAAGTCGGTACATGACGAATATCTCGAATGGTTCTGGTTGATTCTATCCTTGGCTAAGAAGGATATTACAAAGTCGACTTCCATCTAGTTGAACAAAGGTAGAGGTAGGTTATTGATGTAAGAGTACAAAAGAAGTAAGAAATACTATGCGACTTTATAGAACAGAGGATATTGCAGTAACATTGAATTGTGAGTGATTTTTGCTTCTTCCTCATTGGCTAATAGTTGTGATCAGTTTCTTTAAAGTGTAAGTTTGATAATGAAGAAAATGACCAGACTTGATAATGCATTAAAGTTATTAAATACTCTGATACATTCCACTATTGATGAGATGGTTAAGATCAACAAAACCTCTCTTTCCAATATTAAAATGTGTCTGCAAATGCACAAGAGAATATTGAGATTTTGCAGCTTGAATATCAACTACAATAGGAAGGATTACAGCAGTGGAGTCATCATTCTGAACCTGTTTCTGTTCAAAAGATTAAAACGGACTCCCATAAAGGACAAGACAATAATGTTGCAGTTGATTCAGATCCATTTCCCAATGACGCAACAAGGTTACATGTAGATGCAGAAATTTAGTCTGCACTTCCCAAGCCCATCATCAGGCCTTAGGAAGAGCTTGACCACAATAAGCATCGAACAGGTCTTAGATATGATAAGGATGTTTCCTTTCATATTCCAGACTATTCCAAGCCCATAAAATTTCAAAGTCTTGGGTTTATTCATGACAGTTCATCTTCACATGTTCATGCTCCTCTTCCATAGCAACAACAATAGATTGTGAAATGCCAACAATGTGACTGAGTTGGCCATATGAAAGATCATTTCTTTGATCTTCATCCCTGTAAGAATTGTCATAAAACTGGTCATTCTTCAAACAGATGCTTTAGAAACAAACCTCCTGCAAGAACAAAGATTCATCTTGGATGGATCGCTTCTTGGCAATGGGCATGAATAGCCAAGAAGATATTCCAGTCATACGTCAAAACTTGTTCTAGAGTATTGAACAGTCTTGCAGTTGAATTTTCTCCATTAGCTCACCTTGTATCTAACAAGGGGGAAATGATGGTCATCTACAAGCTTCAAATCCACATCATGTGAGCCTGAGCCACAACCTGCCATATCAGATTCAGAGTTGTATAAAGAGACAAATATGCCATTGAACATGCCTTCAGTTATTGATGCATCTTCAAAGAATTGGAGACACTTCCTCTAGCAGAGGACTTTAGATTCTTGTCAGTTTTGGTAAAGTTCCAGGAATTTCATTAAGCATTCTAGAGTTGTTGGTAATCCTTAAATCAGCACAGGTTGAGACCTCCCTTTTCAGGTTGAGGTTCCCCCTTTTATGCGAGGTGACACCTCGCTTTCATGGTTGAAGGTTTCCCTCTTCAAAACATCAGGATCACGTGCTCTAATAGAAGACCTGAGCTTCATGCAAAACATGGAAGAGTTCCAGGAACTGCACTAAGCATTCCAATGTTGGTGGTCATCCTTAAACCACCTCCCTCATACCAACATTTCAGACAACACATTCAACCTAATGCTACCATGCATTTTTGCACGTTTTGTATTACAGCTCTCTTCTTGGACTCATACATAAGCCTTCAGATTAAGGAGGGGGGGAATGTTGGACACCTAATCCTCTAAGGGTTGGTGTGGAAGCTAAATAGTCTAACGAAGTCCAAGAGACCTTGGAATACAAAAACAAAGGTCATATGAATGTACTATAAATGTATATCATGCATTAATAATAGATATACTCTCATCCTTACCTTTAATATTATGTTGCTGCCATGTATGTGTTTAACAAATATATATATATATATATATATATATATTCCATTATCTTGCTTTGGCACACCTAATGCTCTCCTCTGCAGATTTGGCTTTTGTGGTTGCATCTCACCCCACCAAACTTATAATTCCTCACAGGTTTCTCATGTCCACAACATGCATTGTTGGATTTTGCAACCTCTTTGTCCTTCGCCATGTCATGATCTCTTGTAAATTTTTAATAGAAAGGAGAGACAAATGAAAACATAATAGGCACAGATAAATAAAAATCATAAGAAATTCACAAAAGAAAATTTGCATGGCCACATCTACTAAAAATGACCAAGCATTTTATTATGTCATAATAAAGCTCAACATTTTTATAGTATTTATATTAATTTTTACCATGCCCTCACAATGGAACAAAGGAAATTTATAATAGAATCATCATGCCTTTAAATAAGCTATATTGCATGATAATATCCTAGAAAAAAACATGGGTTATCAAAAGCTCAAGCCCATAGACTCCCAATAGTTAATTGAATCTATGACCAAGTCAAGTTTACCCTAATTACCCTCCCCCTTCAAGTTGAATTGGGAAGTTTAACTTGATGTTTACTAAATCACATATAAAAAAGTTACCATCCATTAGAATACATCGATAACAAATCGTTGTCTCCTCCAACTTTCTATGACATGTTTCTTCTACATGGTTCATCAATCATCTCACATTCCCCCCCTCAAGCTAGCTTAAGACTATAACTTTCATCCTCGTATCTATTCATGTGGTTCATTCAACAACTTGAAAAATATAACTCCATGCACCACAACACTATAACATGTATGCCTAAATGATAAGTATTACAAAAAACTAACCTCATGCTAGCATACAAGTATACCCACCACCCTCACAACTATTCAAGTGGTTCATTCCACAACTTAAGACATCATGTGCTAGCACACCATATAAAATCTTGAACAACAAATATTACAACAACCTTGGGGAATACTTTCCACCTGTGGCTAGAATTTAGAACTTGGACCAAACACTCTAGGATGTTCATGTAGTACTACAACTCTCCATAACATGCTAAATCCTTCACTAGGACTCAACATCATAAGTCCACCTACACTCTCTCATCCATGCAGCTACACATACTTTATAAGCCTATGTCAATCCATAGTTCACACATACTCTTCAATCTCTACTTAACAGTTATCTACTATGCACCTCTGACATTGACCTAGCCTTCCAACATCACAAACACTTTCTGAATCAATGTGATCTATGATTTTCCCAACTCTCAAAATTGATCCTACACAGAGCCATCTGAACAACCACTAAACCACTTTTCTTGTCCCTCAATTTCATAGTAACATATTTCATTAATCTTTAAATTTTTGGATTCAAGATGCATTTGCACACCACTACTTGTTGCTCCTCCAATGCAGCATTCAATCTCTTTCTTCAACCTTGGCCATCACCTTTGATTTATACAACCATTCCCTTGCTCCATGATCACATGTGTATCTTGTGTGACAAGAAATGCTACTCCTCCTATGTCATTCTATCACCTTGGTTTCCACATCCCTAAGCACCATTAATAATACGACCATCAATATCCTCATGTTTTGATCTAACACTATTTCCTCCATAAAAAAACTCCATAAATAATTAGATTTTTGGATGAAGCTTTAGTGGAAACATTCTTTCTTAACCATTCATAGACTACTACATGAACTTCCTAAGCATATTGAAGAGAGGAAACTTTACCTTAATATTGCGCAATAGCTTCCCTTCTGCTCTACAAAGTAATAGTTCAAAACAAGGAAAATTTTAAGGATGGAAATTCATCTTAAAGATTAGAAATCTTGGTGAATCACACTAATACATAATACGCAAACTATAAAATTCTTGGTGATATTTTAGCAAACATATTCAAACTTTTAATGATTTTATATAATCTTTCTAAAATTTTGGGTTTTTTTAAGGTAAATTATTTTTTCTTATAAAATTTAGACGAATCGTTTTTAGGAAAAATTTGGAATTGGCGAATCGTTTTTTGGAAAAAGCATGGAAAATTAGCCCATCTGCGAATATTAGACCCTAAAATTTTATGTGTTTCAAACTTAATGTGAGATTTTCCTTTGTTGGGGATAGATATAGGTTTCTAATTGAATTCAATTTGGGCTCTCCTACCCTTGTTACCTCCATATAATAGTTAAGCGTTTCCATCATCCCTGAAGGAATCATCCTTGTAACTACATTGACCCTTTAACTATCACGTTCACTACAATCACGACGAAGAGAACCATGAACAACCAAAGTTAAATCCGTCTTCAATGTGAAGGAATCAATGCTTTCAGACATCCGAATCTTGGGCTTCATATTTTCATTATTTCCTTTGTGCGTATCTTGCTTGGCCTCCCAGTCCTAGGTCATGCCACACGAACACTTGACCATGAAAATTCATTGGAATTCAACCATCATCGTGCACAAAACAATGTTTTTGTGTCCTGCTTCGTTTTCAATGCTTCATAGAGCCCCATGTTTTGTCTAATCTGATCCTGAGAGTTTGTTCACACATGTCTCCAACATCCATAGGCATCCATCATAGCATATTTATCATGTGGCCTACATTTCATAGATCCATACATGATATGCATATGTTTTCTTCCATGTTATGTGCCGATGCACCCGATACTCTAATCCACCATCAATATTTGATAACAATTTTTAGAAATAAATAATATAATAGAAATAAATAATAAGAAATCAAACATAGAAAAAACGCACATAAATGATTCACAACATGATTTATTCTAGAAAACCCCAACCAAGGAAAAACCACCACAATAATATATCTATATGCAACCAACTTGACCAACACTCTATCACCTAGCCTATTGATCATTCCACTCAACTCTAGCACCTCACAATGGTGAATAACCAAGGCTCTCAAAGGCTTTAACTACATATAATACCATGGGTGACTAATACCATGAGACACCAATATGAGATTCTTGAAACCTCCATTGTTGACCTAACAACCTTGACTGTATTACTATGTCAAGTTTACCTAACACTTAAGCTTCAATGGTAGCTTAGAATAGTCATTTTTGTGAATTGACCATGATAGGTTGTCTTGGCTTACCATTGGAAAAAGTTGGCATTGACTAGTTAGTAATGTTGGTATTTATAGTGGCCTTCGTTGAAAATGCAACAAGAAAATCCTAATTTAATTTTCCCTTGAATTAATTAGGAGAAAAAATCTAATTCCACATCACAAGACAACTTGTGCGAGTTAGCTAAGTTAATTTGACTTAGTTGGTTCATTTAATTTGAGTTGAGGGTCTAACTTGAGTCATGTATAGTGTATCCTACTTTATAGGAGCCCGGTTGAGTTTATTTTGAGTTGTAATTAAAAAATTCAGTTTAACTGAGTTAAATTCAATTAAACTAGTTCCAATTTATGGAGAAACTAGGAGGCCTAGCATTGGGGTGCAACTTCAGTGTTCATCCAATTAACTAATAATTTAGCCATAAATAACTCACGCATGTGAGATCTGAGAGTTACCCAGTTGAGATTGGATTTCAAGGGTGGTGTACTATGAGTTGTATAATCATCCAAATTGTACATTTGGTGCATGCAATCAGAGAAATGCCTATGTTGGATTGCGCAATTCCAATTGAGGAATTTCCCTATTTAATAGGGGCTAATTCCCAAGGAAAAATCACAAGGAAATAGGGACTTTGACAAGTAGAAAATTGGTTAAGTACTAGCCAAGTCTTGTCTAGGAAGTTGTGAGAAAGATAGAGATAATGCAGAGGCTTCTCGGGCTTGAGTAAAGCATTGTAATATTCTCATATTTTCTGCCTAACGCAATATATAGATAGTAGGGGTTTTCAGTTGTGGCTTCCCCAAGGAAATCATTATGTAATGCGTTGATTGAATTCTTTCTCTTCTATGCTTCATGATTTCATAGTCAAATAATTTTTTCTGCTAGTGAGTAGGGTAGATTCAAGTTTATTGTTTTAGTAAATTACAATTAGAAGTTTGAATCTACAAGGAATTTCTACATGGTATCAAAGTTGAAATCATAGTAGAAGATAAGAATATGAGTTTCTCTTTGTAGGTTAAATCGAATTTGCATCATCATTTTTGAGAGCCAGTAGGATGTCATTATATGGATTGAGACTCGAGTATGCCCTTGAAGGTAGCTCAAATTATATTTCTTGTAAGTACATGATGGATGATCTTGGTGGATATTGGTGGCCACCTGCCTATTCCACCTATATCCCCTAGTCAGTTTCATTTGTTTCCTTGTTCATTTCAGCATTTACTATTTTTAGTCCTTTTTCGGGTCCTGAACTTCTGGAGCAGTTTTGGCCCCCTAAATGGCGTTTTTTTGGGGTCTATGGAAGGCCCATAGCCATAGCAAAGGGCCTATGGAAAGAAATGTAGTACTTGGGGAGACATTTCCAACAAGGTATCATATGCACCAAACGGGGATAATATGACCAAGTTATGACCCTGGGAAGTTGGATGCCCAACTAACCCCAATGGGGCCCACAAACTCTTAGTGTTACATCTCCTGGGGTTAGGGACTTGGTTGTTTATGGTTTTCTCATGTTTCCAAATAATAAATATTCCCTTGAGCCTCATTGTAACACAGTTCAGAGGCATGTAGCCCCCACATCTCTTCTCAAAGATAAGCTAGCATCGCCCGTGCTATCTTATTTCCATTCATTTTGTAAGCATAGCTCAATATTTTTATATTAATGAAATGAATTATTTTTATGTTGCATATCTGTGTTTATGATTATATATATAAGTTGTTGCGTCCTATTTAAGTTCAAATCATTGGTATCAGAGCGGTCTGCTCTTTCTCTGTTTTTCTTTCCATGTCCCCATGAAGGTCAGGGTATAAGGAGTTAGGGCTTGATCTGGTTGAACCATTACAAGATCAACCTCGTAAAACTAACGACCTCCTATAGCGGAAGAAAAGAAGGATGAGGGGTAGGAGATCCTTTCAAAATGTTGCTCGAGGAAGCCCTAGAGTGACAAAGGGAAGTGATGATGGATAACTTTGCCTATATCCTTCAATGGTTGTCCACAGAATATGCATATTAATACACCAGCCATTGTGGAGGTGCCACTCCTTTTAAGGTACAAGTTAACTTTGCTATTCCCATATTCGAAGGCCTGATAAATGTAAATGTCATAGATAAATGGTTAAATCTCTTGGAAGGATATTTTTCAATTCATGACTTTTCCAATCAGGAAAAGAATACTTTTTAACTTCTCAAAGCCACCCCACATGTCAAGGACTAGTGGGAAACCTATTGTGAACAAAAGGACGAGAGTGAACTCTCGTTATTTTCAGTCGCACCCACTTGGAATTCTTTCTGAGACATCATCAATGAACAAAATTACCCTGTCAGGAGCTATGAATACAAATACATAAAGAGGACCACGCTACGATAGGGAAGGGACCAAGATGTGTTAGAGTTCACAAATATTTTCCAAACCCTTCGCACAAAACTAGGTATCAAGGATAATGAGAGGTATTTGGTGCTCAACTACAGCTGTCTACACAAGTACATCTAGGATGAGATGGATATCTTGGGCATTTCCTCGCTTAGCACGACGTATCGATACAGTGTCGAGATTGAGTAGAAGTTTAAACCAAAGAAGCAGGACTTTGGATCTGCAAATCCAAAGCAAGGAAAAGGCGCCCCCAAACCACAGAACAAAGGACCAAGCCAAGGTGGGGCTACTTTGGACAGCCTATCGAAGCCGCAAGAAAAGAACAACACCATGAGGATGAAGAAGGACACAGGAAAATGGTGTGAGTTCCATAAGGGATCCACTCACAATACATGTGAGTGTCGGGCCAAGTAGTCACTGGTGGTCGAGTTGAAGTCTTCCGAATCAGATGCAGGTTCCAACTCTGAATCAGAACCCGATAAAAGAACTGATAAATGGAAGCACATCATTGATGCAGAACCTAGTGCCACTGTGGACACCACTAAGATCCAGAAGATTGTGCCTGAAGATCTAGAGGAGGGGAAAGCCTCTTCCACTCATGGATGTGGGTGAAGGGTTCTCCGTTGTAGTTCATTGTCAACAGCGGGAGCCAAAAGAACCTCATTTCATCATAGTTCATGAAGAATCTAGGCTAAAGACTAAAAAACATCCACAACCGTACACCATCGGATGGCTTCAGTAAGGACGAGATCTTCACGTCAGCCAGTAGTGTTGCCTTCCCTACAACATCAAGCCCTTCACGGATGAGGTACTGTGTGATGTTTCTCCTCTTGAAGTTTGTGATGTATTGTTAGGACAACCATACTTGTGGAAGTTACATGTTTTATATGAGTCTAGATTTCGCTCTGTGATTATTACTTTAGCTAATAAGTTGTACAGGATATCGGAGGTAGCCCCACCTACTGCCATCTCTTTGATCACTGTAAAGCAATGAAGTAAGATCATTTCCCAAACTAGGAAATTTGTTTTCCTTATGATTCACCCCCAGGGAAAGAATAAGGTTGTGGCCACGACTTCCAAGCAGGGCTCCTCTACACATCAACAACAGATGGACAAGGTAATGGAGGAGTACACAGATATTTTTGCCTCACCCACAGGGGTACCTCTGTGCTGTCAAGTCAAGCACTCCATTGATATGACCCTGTGTGTGCCATTACCCAATGGACCGATCTATCGATGCTCTATTCTAGAGAATGATGAGATCAAGAGGCAGATTCAGGAGCTATTGCAGAAAGGGCACATCAGGCCAAGCTCATCACCTTGTGAGAGCCTGATTGTATTGGTACAAAAGATGGATGAGACCTAGAGGTTCTGTATTGACTATCGGGTGCTAAACAAGATCACTGTCAGGAATAGGTACCCAATCCTGCAGATTGATGACCTTCTAGACCAACTGAAACGGATCAAATATTTCAACAACACAGACTTGAAGTCAAGTTATCACGAGGTGCCTATCGAACCCTTTGATGTGTGGAAGGCTACCTTCAAATCCAAGGAGGGCCTTTTCGAATGGTTGGTCATGCCGTTTGGATTGACGAACTCGCCTATAAACTTCATTAGACTGATGGACAAAATCTTGCAACCCTTCACCAATGTATTCGTGGTGGTTTATTTAGATGACATCTTGATCTTTAGGCAGAGTTGGGAAGAGGACATCCACCATATTCGAAAGGTCCTCCAAATGTTGTGATAACACAAGTTGTGTGCTAACTTGGAGAAATGCACCTTTGGCCTTACCCAACTTAAATATATGGGATACATCATTGATAAGCAGGGTGTACATATGGACCCATCTAAGATCCAAGTAATTCTGGATTTTCCAACTGCAACCACTCTAACAAAGCTCCCCAACTTTTTGGGTCTTGCCAGTTTTACCGTAGGTTTGTGTTAGGGTTCTCCCATATCACTTGGCCTTTAAGTCAAGTCACCAAGGGTAGAGCGGAAGAAAAGTTATTTTGGTCAGAAACCCAACAAAAAGTGTTCTCTGAGTTGAAGAATCACCTTTGTTCTATACTAGTGCTCACATTACCATACCTGCAACAGCCATTTGAGATTGAGACAAATGCCTCCAACTATCCTATTGGTGCATTTCTTCC
Source organism: Pinus taeda (assembly GCA_000404065.3). Taxonomy (NCBI): domain Eukaryota; kingdom Viridiplantae; phylum Streptophyta; class Pinopsida; order Pinales; family Pinaceae; genus Pinus; species Pinus taeda. The sequence continues at coordinate 24,408 of APFE031167196.1, read as the reverse complement.
TCAGCATGGGCATCCATTGGCTTACCACAGTGAGATACTTTCAGACAACATCTGAAAGTACCCCACTTATGACAAATAAATGTATTCCATTGTTCATGCCTAACTTCAATGGAAGCATTACATTCTTTGGAAGGAAACAGTCATCCAAACAGACCACCAACCTCTACAGTTCATATAGACACAAGGGAAGTTGCAGAACGATTGCCATCATAAATGGTCCACCTATCTGCAACAGTTTCATTTGAATATTAAGTATAAGAAGGGCAGCACCCATAACATTGTTGATTTCCTCAGTCGACCACCAATCATGGCACTGATCACTTTGCTTGACTCCTATGGGCATGAGACATCGAGGTGGCCACATCATTACAAGAGCGATCTAGAATACGATAGCATAGACCAAGAACTCCTCGAAGGGAAGCAAGTTCCAAATTTTCACCTTCAAGATGCATTGTTATGCCACATCGGACACATATGTGTTCCTTCAATTGAGTGTGCCAAGATGATTTTGGAGGCACACTACAATCTGGTCGCAGGACATTTTAGAGTGGAGAAAATAGTGATGGTATTGCAGAAGTATTTTTATTAGCTGAAACTTTGTCAGGATGTTTGGAAGTACATTAGATACTGCACTACCTATGCCATTGCAAAACCAACCATCAAGAAGCAAGGCCTGTATACTCCTCTACCTACTCCTAGCCAGCCTTGGGAATCTATCTCCATGGATTACATATCGGGCCTTCCTTCTACTAAGAATGACAATGATTGTATTTTCGTAGTTGTTGATGGATTCTCCAAGATGGCCATCATGGTGGCCTGCAATAAAAGTATCACAGTAGAGGCCACTACTAAGCTCTTCTTTGAGTGAGTGTGGGTACACTTTGGGATCCCAGAGTCCATTGTCTTAGATCGGGATAGTAGATTCTTGAGTGCATTGTGGTCAAGTCTTTGGTCAATGCTAGATACAAAACTTACTAACTCCATGACTTTCCATCCCCAAACTGATGACCAAACAGAGGTTGTCAACACGATGATTGTCCACATTTTGCGCATGTAAAACTTGAAGCATCCACGCATGTCAAATTGAAGTCTCCCCTATGTCCAAAATAGCTACAACAGAGCTCTCCACAGCTCAAAAAGCCACATCCCCTTTCAGGTAGGGCTAGGATTTTAGCCATTATGCCCCATTGATGTGGCCATACCATTTGCATCCACTCAAGTACATTCGGCTCACATTCAGTTCGAAGCTAAAAGCGCTAACAACTTCATTGAGCACATTCAACACATCCACCAATAGGTCCATGATATATTGCATAGAGCCAATGATAAGTACAAAAAGAATTATGATCAACATTGACTGCCACACAAGTTCCAGGTGGGCGAAAAAGTTTGGCTACATTTGCAGAAGGACCGCCTTGCTGGACCCCATCGCAAGCTTTGCTCGCTTCGATATGGGCCATACACCATCACCAAGGCCATCGGTGATAATGCCTTCGAGCTTAACATCCCATCATTCCTTGGTTTGCATCGAGTGTTCAATGTAGATCGCTTTCAACCATATTTTCAACCATTGTTGGACACATCTGACATTGCAGAACATCTCACACCAATAAAGCTCAACATGGGCTACATGGAACAGTCCACAATTGATCAGATCATGGATACACATATCAAGAACACTCAACAACAGAGGATAGCGTTATATCGAGTTGTCAAAGCAGGCCAACTCCTTCACTAGGGCAAATGGTTCACCAATGGCCAGGTTCAACAAAAATTTCCTCACCTCATGGAGGCTTTGCACACAATGGGTAACATTGCTTCCTAAGGGCGGAGGAATGATCCAGGTGGATATTGGTGGCCACCTACCTATTCCACCTACACCCCCTATTCAGTTTCATTTGTTTCCTTGTTCATTTCAAACTTTTATTTTTTTTTAGCAGTTTTTGCCCCCTAAATTGCATTCTTTTTGGGGTCCGCAGGAGGCCCATAGCCTTTGGCAAGGGCCTACAATGAAACCTATAGTACTCGATGAGAACTTTCCAACAAGGTATTGTACGCGCCAAATGGAGATAATATGACCAAATTACGACCCCAAGAAGTTGGCTTCCCAACTAACCCCAACAGGCCCCATAAATGCTTGGTGTTACATCTCCTAGGGTTAGGGTTTTGGTTGTTTAGGGTTTTCTCATGTTTTCCAATAATAAATAGGCCATCGAGCCTCATTTTAACACAATCCAGAGACATATCGTTGCCACATCTCTTCTCGGAAAGAATCTACCATCATCCGAGCTATATTCTCTCCATTTTGTTTGTAATCATAGTTTATTATTTCTCTATTAATGAAATGAAGTGTTTTTATGCTACGTCTATGTGTTTATGATTATAAATGTAAGTTGTTGCGTTCCTATTTAAGTTTGAATCAGTGGTATCAAAGCGGTCTTCTCTTTCTCTGTTTTTCTTTGCATGACCCCAACGAGGTTAGGGTATAAGGAGTTAGGGCTTGACCTGGTTGAACCATCACAAGATCAGCCTCACAAAACTTGATGACCTCCCCTAGCAGAAGAAAATAAAGATGAGGGGGTAGGGGATCCTTTCAAAATGTTTCTCGAGGAATCCCTCAAGCGACAGAGGGACTGATGATGGATAACTCTGCCCAAATCCTTCGACAACTACACACAGGCACATCGTAAACTACACATCCAAAATCTCATTTGGTATGTGCAGAGTTATTCTACCACCATGGGTCATGCTTAGCTTTATCATTGTTTATTGGATATACTAGTTTGAAAAAACACTATAATTATTATTAATAATATTGGAATATTATATTTTATTTGAAAATTATAAATAATAAATTTATTTGATTAATGTTATTTGAATAATATTTTATTTTGAATTTTTTTAAAAAATAAATTTAATCGAGAACTCTGTGGTGTATATTTTTGATTCAGTTCGAAGACCCACAGAAATCTATTTACTAGGGAATTCCGATGACTGAATCAATAAATTTATTTTTATTATGATTTAAAAGTAATTAAGATAGCCAACATGATGCCCCACGAGTCTTTAACTTAATTTAAGCACATTATAATGGAAAATATTTAAGCTTTTAAAAATCTTTATAGCATTTTCTCTATAAACTCTAATATCATGGACTACCAAAACTATGTGTTCGAAACCATCACTATAAATCTAACAACTTTTTACTACTATAAATTACCATAACTAATTATCCAAAACCATCCCTCTAAAACCTAATAAATTTGACTCTTTTGCCAACTAATAAATTTGACTCTTTGGAACCTAATAACTTTAATCTTTCGCCAACTAATTTACCATAACAAAAAATTAAAAATTAAAAAAAAAGAAAAGGATGGGACAAAATTCAAAAGTCTCCTGTATCTTGTCAAATTGGGAGCCAGTAGTAGGTATACAAGTTGCACGAGAGAAAAATGAATTGCAAGGGGACACAAGGTCATAGAAAAAGAAAAAATCAACACTAAAGCGAATTCATAATCACCATAGTTTTTACGCGCCGAGGGGAGTTGATGTTACGACGTTAATGTTAAAAAAGTTAAAGGGACATGACGTTTAAAAGATGACGTTAAAGTAGGCTTAATTTCAAGAGTCACAGGGAACCCATTAAAGAAGAAAACATACGTGTCATTGGATTAAAGTAAATAAATATCCAACATCACATCACATCATTGGATTAAAGAAAGCAAATAAATATCCAACATCACATCACATCAATTTCGGAACAAGAAAATGTGTATTGGGTGTTTTTGTGGATTTATAAAATAACAGGTTATGAATTTTGTAAATAAGTTGATATAATACTATGGTTTTTCAATACCACATATGCTTTTTTTTCTCTCTTAATAATTATTAGGTGGATAGTAAGGATTTAACTTCCACTAAATATTTTTAGTAGTACTCACCTATCAAAGGTTGTGATTTATGTCAAAAGTAGTTATTTCCTTTCTTCTCTTTAATTAATTTAAATTAAATTTATAATTTAGTCAATTATGTTTTATTTTTTAAATCTTGTTGATATGGGATGTACAATGAGATAAATATTTTGATTTCTATTGCTTTTTACGAGACATTTAATTTATTTTTCTACCCTACTCCTAACGAGGATAAAATTTCCCTATTCCAAAATAGACAAGTCAAATAAGGATGAAGAGCTTTAACTCTTAAGGGACCATGATCGAGTCTTATTTACACTAGGAAGTTAACAAAGGATAATAATTTATTGCAAGATAATCTTGGGCGGCCCAATAACAAGATAACATTATTTAATAGTGCAAAAATACCAATTTTGTTGAGTTAGAAAATAACCAATATGGATCAAATAAAAAAAAAATATGAAAACTCAATTGAAATAGGGATATCTTCAAGTGTTGGTATACAAATAATATAAAATTCAAGTATCCCTACCAATAAATATTTAATGTTAGCTAATTTGGATGTTATAGCGAGAACTTCTCAAAATGAAAAGGCCTATTACGAGGTTTAGACTGAATATCTATACATAAGTTTATAGGTCAATGGTCTAAGTCATGACTCGGGAGTACTAATGCTTCCAAAAATACATCCCAAGCCATGGTAGATTCAAAGATTAGAAAGTGGTCCAATTTTGATGACACTTGCTAAGCCCCTCCACTTTTATTGGTCTAATTAAAGGTGTTGTTGGTGATGGCGAGATATACCAAGTGTAATTTTGTTATTGTGTCTTAGAAGAGAGTAGAGTTTGCATCGAGCCATATTATGCCTCCCTACATCAAATCTAGTGATTTGATAAGTTTGAAGTCACCACCAAGAATCTAGAGGGCAAGAGAGAGGAGGATGTGCATTCGAGTGAAAGATTGAAGGAAAATAGGCTTGTCTCTTAGAGAGGTTGGGCTATATACACTAGAGAGAAAACAAGTCTTTGTTGAACCAATTAGCCAAAATTGGACTATGAGAATGCAGAAGGTAGCAAACATATTTAAAATTTGAATCTGCTGGGCATTCTGAATTATGGAAAGGCCCCTTGAGTGTTGTTGGGAATCTATAGTGATCACATAATAGTTTCTTCTCTAATTTCTTATTATATTTGAAATGGCATGTCTAGAGGATTTAGCCTCTTGAATGATGTGGATCATCATACTATAGGATTATCATATTTCCATTTTTATTTTAGGCGCCTCTATTTTTTTTTATAACTTTGAGGCCTCTAATATTCCATGAGATGATTTTCATTTCATGGGTATGTTGGGGGAAAACATATGTTATCATCCTTATATGTCTTGAATTAACCAACATACCCCGTAATTCATCCAAAATTTGAAGATTTATTTTCCGACCTTTTCTTTTTTCCTCTCTATGCAAATTTCAGGATTCCTTCAAAGGCTAGTATTAGAACCCAGCGACCTATTGTTGGATTATCTAGACGCATATTTCATACCAACCTAGCATGATTTGAAGTATGCCCTATAGAGTAATTTGACTTGGTGTTTAGGAAGCGAAAATGGGTCTTTCCAATTTTAGGTTTTTTCCAAGCTCAGAAAATCATGGGAGTCGAGCTCCATATCATCAATTAGGTCAAGGGAAATGTCAAGGATTATGAGCGATGGGGCTTGGGACATCAATTATATAGGGGGAGCAGGGGATCAATGAAGAAGGTGAGTTTCTTAACAAAGGAGGGCAGGGGATCGATGGAGGAGGTGAGTTTCTCAACAGAGGAGGGAAGGGAATGGACTATATCATGCATCTCAATTTTTAGGGATTGCGAGGCTAGAGGAGGGTTTGCAAAATCTAGAGAGTGTGTTAAAGTTGTTATTAAAGGGGGGGTGATCATTAGAGGAAGAGGAATGTCAGTAAAGGATTTAGGGTTGGAGAATTTACCACCCACTTTGGTAAATCCTTCATCATCAAGAGAAGGGGGAGAAGCAAAGTTATATTTAACAATAAGTGAAGGGAAATTCATGGCATCTTCGACACATAAATAGGATGCACTCATAATCATGGGTTTGCTTCCAGAGATCATATTAACAATATATATCAATAAACTTTGGAAGTAGCTTGAAACATTCATATAAACACAAATCTGAGCATATGAGATATACCTGGCCTACTTAGTAGCTTTCAAGGATTTGAAAAAGTGACTGAGGATGTTGTTGATGTTTATCAGGGTTTACTGATCCCAAAACTCTCGTGGTAGTGAGCACATTCTAATCCATAATAAGGTGGAGGTAAAGTCCTCTGTGTTTGGTACAAAACATTCCATCTATAAATAGATATATAACCTTGCTAATTAAAAAATGTGGATTTTTTTTAATACTCTTGTTTGGTCTTCAAAGTTGGAAAATATGATAGAGAAAAAACCCTTTGCACCTAACTCTAGTTTTATCTACCGTTTAAGATTCCATTTGAGTTTGACCTAGTTAGTGAAGGCTTTTTATGAAGGATAAATGCCAAGAAATTTCCCCATGAAAGCATGTTCCCACATATATTGTATATAATCCTCAATGCAAATGGAGTGGAGTTCAAATCTTAGGTTTATAGTTGCCTTTGGTAGACAACTTCCCTATTGACCCTTTCCCGATGGGGTGGGGGTTGCCAAGTTTTTGCATGATACCGAACAAGGTTTTTCCCCAAGCTAGTAGGATTTATGACAAATGATTTCCCTATGTTGTCATAGCTGGAAATAACTGGGATGTAGGAAGATGTTCCTCTCCCTCCACTAGCATTTTCCATAAGAAGAGTGGTAAAGAAATTACCAGATAATCAATGGCTAGAGTTTGGTTTATATTCATAGTATTATCTTATTTTCTTTTTAATAATATTTTTATTTACAAATTTATGTCATTTTGTTGACTATTAAATATTTATTGGTAAAGATACTTGAATTTTTTATTATTTATACATTAATATTTGAAGATATATCTTTTTCAAATGGATTTGTATCTTTACTCCTTTTTTTCTCATTTTTCTATGTTGATTTGATCTATATTGATTATTTTCTTCATGATTTGTATTTTAATATCTAATTATTCCTCTAACTCAATTTAATTGGTCATTTTTCACTATTGAACAATGTTCTCTTGTTACTAGATTCCTAAAGCTTATTTTGCACTAATTTCTTATCATTTGTTGACTTCTTAGTGTAAGTAAGATTTGATTGTGGTCTCTTTAGAACAATGTTATCTTGTTACTAGGTTCATGAAGCTTATTTTGTACTAACTTCTTATCATTTGTTAACTTCTTAGTATAAGTAAGATTTGATTGTGGTCCCTTTAGAGTTAAAAATTTTCATCCTTATTTAATTTGTCAATTTAATAGGTTGATAGGTGTTTTTATTTTGGAATAGGGAAATTTTAATTTAACTAAAGTAGCCATATAAATTAAATGGCTAGTAAAAACCTATAGGCATCAAAATACTTATCTCATAATACATTCCACAATTTGTTTTTGTAAGTCGATATTTTATTCAAATCATAAAAAAAATGTACATCCAAAAGAGAAAAAGCAGGTGGTCTCACCCCGACTGGGTTTGTTGACCAATGTTTGTAGCAGGTGACAAAAATAAAAAACGAGGCTAAACACATCATCCATAAACGAAAGGGCCAAAGGCACCAACAGACAGACAATACATAAAAAAAACACCTAATAGCATACTAGTCATCTGATGTAATGGAAGTTGGGTTATTCGGGGCAGTTCCTGGAGGTGACAGAGGGCAAAAGTTGCACTAGACGTGCCCTTCAAAGTGTGTCAACCAAGTCTCCAACTCTTCCACTTTTTCTCCAAGGTGGTTTTGGCCTCGCCAGACCACCACCACTCACTCTCTGAACTGGCACTAAAAGTAGTGCATCTTGTCCAAGGTGACCACCAACTCAGCATGATCCTCCCTTCGAACCTGTTCAGTCGACTCCACCTAATCTAGTAGAGATTGAATTAGTTCCCGACAATTCTCCAGACATAAATGTTGAATTACTTGCGGGCTGGGAGCCGCACACCAACCAGATCCTCGACTTGTCACTCCACCTCGTCGCACACCAACACTTCATTGAGGCTACTGAGCCTCCCACCTCCACCTCCATGGGAAGCCTTCTTTCTACCACCATGACTGCCACACGTTCCAACACCCAATAACCAGGAGTGGCCAACATTTTTGCTACCTCGACGTGTCCTGGTTGCCACCATTACCAAATATTCTAAAGGATTCAACCTTGCCTGGTCCCCACGACCCACAGAGCCTGGTTTGGCAAGGGGGTAAGAGTGCCCACAATGCGAGGAAGATCGCATATTTAATAGTCTAGGAGAGCCAAATCCCCCAATAGTCTTAAGAGTTTAACACACTGAAACTTGCCAAGACCTCCACACTTAAGGACCAGATCTCCCTTCACCCACAATTCTCCACAGACGACCACACGCTACAACCTGACTACCACCTCGCCACCAATTGAGCACCTCGGCAATAACACGAGCTACTTGAGAAGGAGAAGGCAAGAGAAACTCACCCCAGGCCGACACTCCCCAAGAAGCCTTGCATATCCCACACCAAAATGTCGACGTTGAATACTCTAGAAAGGTGGCTCCTATATCTCCATCGCACACACACAAATGTCCATTAAACCACTAAGTGTGCCTATTTTTGGACCAAGCACCAGAAATGAAGAATCCCTCGCACAACAATCGTCAACCCCAACAACACAACCTCGAGAGCTCATATGTTGTATATTTTTTCCTCTCGACGCCTCCAACAGACCAACTAATCGCACCTTCCAAAATCCATTCAAGACAAAAATACCAAGTTCCCCCAATTAATCGCAGCTGCACTATGTAAGCGCAATAAAACCTGGGGTTCCTTTGGAGGGAAACGCTAATGAATGCTCACAACCAAGAACCAGAGGGGAAGATCAGATGCTGCCACCCAGCGTTGAAAGCCCACTGCCAACTCTTGCACTTGGTTACAGAATATCAATTAGGAGCCCAACACAAGAATGAAACACAAACGAAAATGTCGTCTTGCTGAGCCATCACGCTCGTTAAACTTTCACCAGCCACATTCCCCAAGACAATACCAGGTTTCACACGATCGCATTTACAATTGAAATTACACCTCTTGTTACACTGGTTCAGGAGAAAGGATCGAGAGGTCAGTGCTCCGTCGGCACGCCAACTGTTAACGTCATGAGACTCGGTGGACACGTGCTCTGATATTCTCACCCCCATCGGGGAATGATACATTCCGCATTGCCAATATTTAAGAGAGCATAAAAATTAACTAAATTATAAATTTAATTTTAACTACTTTTGAGAAAATCTCAACATTTAATATGTGAATACTACTAAGAATATGCTAGAATATTTTGTGGAAGTTAAATCTCTACCATCCTTCTAATAATTATTAATAATTGAATTAATTATGATGATAGACATGTTTATTTTAGAATAGATCTTGAAATAAGTAGACTCTCCTTCAAATTAAACCTATCAAATAAGCTAAATTTATTATTCAAATCTTTTATTATAACACTATTATAACTGCAATTATAATTTTTTATTATAATTTTTCTTTTTCTTTTGCCAATGCAATATTAAAATTGCTCCGACTATATTTTATGTTTTCCCATATGGGAGCCCAATAGCTCATGAAGATCTTTTATATAAATTTACTTGAAAGTAATAAAAAATAACTAACCTTCTTCATACACATAATGTTGATACTATCCAATAAAATTTCACAATATCAATGTAATTATGTTTATGTTAAATAATGTTATATACATAAACGTGAAAAAATATTAGTCAATAAAATCGAACCTTCATCCCTGTACACATTATATTATTATTATTTAATAAAAATTTCATAATACGCAGAAAAGTATTCCAATTTTAAATATTATTATACCTTTTATAAATTATTCTTCATAAAATTTCATAAAAGTCTAAACAAATTTAGACACATTATCTTAGTGTCATCCAGCTAAATTATCTTAATTTTATCCAACTAAATTCTAAGTATTTTACTTATTTATATTCTATTGCATTGGAAACTTTTCATAAAATGCTAAGAATCTATTTAAAAACATGATTATATTGTGTTAACATGTCATCGTTAAAGTGTAATTTCTATCCTTTCAACGTTTGATTAAATGGATATTTTAAAATCTTTTTGGGAAAATGACATTTTCATCCTATGCTTTTTAAATTATTATTTTATTATTTTTTCTGGAAAATAATACTTATTATTACATGTTTTTAGATTTTTAGGATGTTTATTTTACGTTAAAGGGTACCGAGAATTTTATGATAAAAAGGTATGGTATTTTGCATCCCTTTTATGATAAAAGCTTATGGTATTTTGCATCATTTTATTAATTAGAAAAATGATATTTATATATGTTGGATATTTAATTTTTTATGGGTTAATGTAAAAGTCGAATAGACAAACGAAGTCCAAGAGACCTTGAGATGTGGAGCCCAATAGTGAAACCATGTACTATAAATATATATCATTTGTTAATAAAAAATGTACTCTCATGTTTTATCTTTCGTATTCCTTTGCTGCTCATGTGTGTTTAACATGGTATCAGAGTAGGCGATCTCCTGCCCTGCTCAAGTATGAGCCACTTGTTTTCTGTGGCCTTTCTTACATGCAAGTCCTGTACATTAATATAATTGTCAGTTTTGCAATTATAGATTAACGTACATTTCAGCAATCTGAAAATAGAGGCCTGGGTATTTTAAGAGTCTGTCAACTCTGCAAAACTTGCCTGCCATTCTCAGTCTATCGCTCTCCCCACCGGTTGCCATACCAGAGTCTGGTCGCTCTGCGCTAACCATACAAGTGATGGCCCATATAATTATTGTTTTGGTTTTACGTTAACCATTGCTGCTCCTGCGCTCTCAGTTTCTCCTGCCTGTTAGAACCTTGCTATTTTAAGCCCATAATTGTCAGAGTCATTGTATTATTCTCTGCAATGACGAGTTAGTTTCTTAGCTTTCTCGGCGTATCTTATCTCTGCTTCAGAAAGAGGTTGTGACTCTTTGCAAGCTATTGTATCAGATTGTTTTAAGTATTCTATCACTGAAATACCGTCAGTTGTGGGTGTCAGACTTTGATAAAATCCTTCACCTGCAATGGCTCCATTACCCACTTTTGTATCTGGATCTAGAGGGTACAGGCTTCTGTCCAGCAAAAGTTTATTTTCACTCGGGTGCTCTCAAATGAAAATTTCCAAACTGTGGAAGTCGAAGCTCTGCAATTCAAACCCTAATGGCGGCAAGGAGGTGAAAACCTAGGGGCAACGGGAAGGAAGGAAGGAAGACTGTCAACAGCCCAGTCCAGCAAGAAATGACAGCGGCCAAAGCAACAAAGGTATGATAGAAGATGTCAGGAGGGGAGAGATCCCCTCCTACCGGGATACGGTGGCAGGAGACAGACAAAGTAGCCAGGACACAGAGGAATGGAATAACACGGGCTCGGTGCTAGGAACTACTTGGCAAACAGGCCGCAGAGGAAAGTGCCTGCCATGTACAGAAGAGAAACCTAGATATGTGATCCCAACAAACAAACTGGAAAAGTACAGAAGCTATATGAGGGATCATGCCCTTATCTGTAAGTTCGTAGGAGTCTGGCCGTTGGAAAGAGACCTCACTAAATGGATTTAGCAAAAATGGCAGCCCCAAGGCCACATCGAGCTCAAGCTGGGAGCGAAAGGCTTCTTTACGGTAATCTTCTTTAACCTGCAAGATAGAGATAAGGTATTTGAAAATGGCCCGTATTTCTATTATAATGCCGGTCTGTTCATGCGTTTTTGGGAAGAATGCTACAACCCTGAAAAAGAAACCTTTTTCGCTGCGCATATCTGGGTTCACTTATTCGGGCTCCCCATAGACTTCTGGGACCCGAACATCTTGGAAGGGATAGGAAACTCAATAGGAAGCTTCGTGAAAATAGCATAAACTACAAATAAAGGTAGATACACCTCGTACGCCAGGATATGTGTCTATATGAACCTAGCAAACCCCATCCCCAACACAATAAAGATGGAATATCATGAAGAAGTTTGGCAGCAGAACATAGATAATGAACACATCCCGTTTAGGTGTCGCAGGTGCCATACCCACGGCCACCTGGCAAAGGAATGTCCGATAACCAGGGAGGAATAAGAAAGTAGAGGGCCCCTGCAAAAAAAGAAAGAGCCAGACCAGGAGGAATTCCAAGAGGTGAGAAGCAAAAGGAAAGCCAACAAGGAAACCCCCCAGAAAGATAGGAAAGGAAAAAAATCTGTCACAGTGAATCGAAACAGCTTTGCAATACTGCAGGTAGAGGAAGATGAGGAAGATCAACCCATGGAAAATCAAGAGGATAAAGGCTTGGACTGCAGCGACAGCTGCAAAAGAAACCTAGATAAAAGGAAGGCCCCGAGCGAGCCACCAGAAAAAGATAAGGAACTAGACGAACAAACTGAACAGATGGAGACAGACCAGGAGACCAGTAGGGAGGACCTAATCCAGGAAGAGGAAGTATTGAGAAAACTGTTGAATGAATGGAAGAACCTGGATGAGAGGTTTATTCTGGAAGAACAAAAGAGGTTGTATGCTGAAACCTTCCAAAAATATAAAACCAAACTAGAAAAGGCAAAGCCTCACTAGAAGAATACCAAGAGACTCAAAAGGAAAGCAGACCAGATCAGAATGGACAAAGTAAAGGGGGGGAAAAAGATGAAGAAAAAACCTTAAGGACTCCATCCAACACATGGGAGAAATGTTAGTCAATACAGGGGGAGTGGTCCCGCTATCAGCGGTGTTTCAAAACCTATCCCAAGTTAACCAATGATTTTGACATCGTGGAATATCAGAGGCTTAAATAGCAAAGGAAAACAAAAACATCTGGCAGCAAGACTCAAAAAAAGACAAACCACAGATTATGCTACTCCAAGAAACTAAAATCCCAGGACAGAAAATGGAGGAAATTCTCAAAAAAATAAAACTGAGATACGAACAAGTAACTATAGATGCCAAAGGGAGTGCAGGAGGGATAGAATTCTATGGAACCCAACAGAAGTCCTCACCGAATGGTGGATAGGAATGCCAAGAATCCTCATAGGGAGATTCAGACTAATAGGACAAAGCGAATGGGTGGTAATCTCGACTGTCTATGGACCCCACACCCGTGCAGACAGAGACATGTTTCTCAATCAGCTGACTAAGCTTCGAAGTATGCACTAGGAGCAGAGATGGATCCTAGCAGGCGACTTCAACTTAATCACTTCTCGAGAAGAGAAAAGAGGTGGAATAAGCAGAGAAGACCCGGAAATGGAAAGATTCAGAGAAGTGCAGACAGAATTAAGGGTGGTTTATATCCCAACCATAAACGGGAAATTCACCTGGAATAACAGAAGAGGCGGGTCCAAACAGATCGCTTCAAGACTAGACAGATTCCTCATCTCAAAGCACATAATCGGGCTGGATATCTCCTATGAAGCCTCTATCCTACCCTCAATCGGGTCGGACCACTGGCCAATAAAGCTTGAAATAGCCTTAAATGATCAGAACAAAAAGAGACCCTTCCGGTTCGAGTCCTTTTGGCTTCGTGCCCCTGACTTCCTAGACAAAGTAAGAGGCTGGCGGTAGGACAACAAAAGTGGAAAGGAAGGCCGCAGTAAAATGCACTCATTTCAGCTAAGACTCAAAGAAATCAAGAGCAAAATCAAGAAGTGGAACAGGGAAGAATTCGGCAACATCCAGTAAGAGAAAGGCAAACTCCAGTCCAGATTGGAAAGAATCCAGCAACAAATCATCTCGGACGGACGAAGTCAATATCTGGCTAAGGAGGAAGGCAGAGTAATCACTCAATTGGAGGAAAGGCGAAAACAGGAGGAAATCCTGTGGAAGCAGAAATCCCAGATCCAATGGCTAAAAGAGGGAGACAAAAACTCCAAATTCTTCCATAAAGCTATGGTAAACCATCACCAACACAACAAAATCTTCTCCTTGAAAGACAAGGAGGGAAACAGAGTGACTCAGCAGGATGAAATAGAACAACTCTTGGTGAAGCACTTCAAAGGCATTCTCTCCGAACCAAATGTCAATCGATATGAGGACATAGACAAAATCTGCCACCTTATTCCTAAGAAAGTCTCCAGAGATCAAAACCTGGCCCTTCTCAGGGTAATCACCAAGGAGGAACCTAAAGAGACAATCAACAAAATGTCAAAAAATAAGGCCCCGGGCCCCGACGGCTTCACCATTGAATTTTATCAGGCGACTTGGAGCTTCATTGGGAATGATCTACTAGATCTTTTGGAGGAATACAGGTGCTCCAAGTGCATGCACCAGGGCTTGAACGCCACCTTCCTGGCTCTAATCCCGAAGAATGGCTAGTCGGATGAACCGCAGGGTTTCAGGCCCATTTCCCTATGCAATGTTGTCTACAAAAACCGCGCAACTATCATGGTAAACAGGCTCAAGCCGATCTTGCCAGATCTCATTGCCCTGGAGCAAACTGGCTTTGTCAAAGGACGACATATCACCGATGGCATCATAGTGGCCCAAGAAGTGATCCACTCCCTGAAAAGCTCTCGTGCCCCAGGCATGCTTATCAAACTTGACCTGGCCAAGGCGTTTGACCGGCTTAGCTGGAAATATCTGACAGGCATCCTTAAAGCCTATGGATTTGACCAAAGATGGATAAATTGGATCATGTCTATGGTTGGCACTCTAGTCATGTCAATTATGTTAAACGACAACCCCTCTGAAGCCTTCACTCCCTCCCGTGGGCTAAGGCAGGGAGACCCCCTGTCTCCCTTCCTCTTCATCCTAGCCGCAGAAGGCCTAGGCAGATTGGTAAAGGCTCAAGTCTCCAGGGAGCAGATAAAAGGCCTCCGAATCTGTGGGGATGACATCCCGGTCTCGCACTAACAATTCGTAGATGATGTGATGCTATATGGACAAGCCACTCTGAAGGAGGCCCAAATAATTATCAAGTCCTTATCCCAATTCAGCAAAGCCTCTGGAATGGAGACTATCAAGGATAAATCGGAAGTGTTTTTCTTCAACACCTTGTTGGCTACCCAAATATTCCTGGCTCGCACTCTAGGCTTCAACATGGGAACCTTCCCATCAAAATACCTGGGTATTATGCTGCATGAACATCAATTCGGTCAGCCAACTAGGATCTACTAATAAAAAAAAATCGAAATAAAATGGAGAACTGGACCCATCGCTCGTTGAATGCCCCAAGTTGGATAATCCTCTTGAAAGCGGTTTTGCAAGCCATCCCTAACTACCAGCTCTAGTGCCAAGCTATCCCTAAGACTGCAAGCCAAAATCTGGTTACCCTGTTCAAAAACTTCCTCTGGCAAGGGACCAGCAAAAAAAAAGTGGGCCCTAATCTCATGGGAGTGGCTTAGCCGACTCCCAAAAGATGGCGGTTTAGGGCTTCGCGACACCTTTGTCCTCAACCAAGTCATGGGCACGAAGCTATGGTGGAGGTGGCTTCAGGGTGGCTCTGACCTGTGGAAGGTGCTATGGGAAAGAAAATACGATGCGGCAGGGGAAACTGAAGAAAGACTGAGAAGCACGACAAAGACCAGAGGCTCTGCAATCTGGAACCTGGCAAGAGGCAACAAAGACCTGATAAGGGATCACAGTTTTTGGGAAATTCGAGAAAGGGACAAAGCCAGATTCTGGGAGGAATCTTGGCAGCAATGCGAACACCTCATACAAAAAGACAACCTCCATGCCATCCTTGCCTTCTCGTCCCAGACAGGGGCATCAACTGTTGGCAATTTCTGGAAGCCAGACGAGGAAGGATACTAGCGCAATTGGAAACAAAAAGAGGACTAGGAAGGTGCACCAGAAACCGACAAATGGCAAGAATACTATACAAAGATGGCATCTCAGAAAATAGCAAGGAAAATAGGGTCTGACATTCTTAGATGGGGTAAACGCATTCAAGGAAATTTCACAATAGCAGAAGCCTACTACCACAAAATCAATCAAAATCATCAATCGGAAACAAATCAATAGAAAAACCTTTGGAAAACCAAGCACTGGCCTAAAGTCTCTTTTTTCATTTGGACCATACTTCACGGCAAAGTGCTTACTTGGGACCAGATTATGAGGAAGGCAAGCCAAGGCCCATCCCGTTATGACCTCTGCATCTCCGAAGAGGAAACCATGGAACATTTGATGAACCACTACTCTGTCAGCATCTCCCGCTGGGAAAGCCACCACAAATTGTTTGAGTGCCATCACAGAAACCATCAAAACAACGTAAGCACCATAGTCAATTGGCCGAGAAATCCTTACCAGAATCTAGTGGTCAATCGCGCTTGGCTCCTTTCCGCCGGGTTCCTGCTCTGGAATATATGGAAAGCACGGAATGGGGCAATTTTCAAGGCAGAAACCCGAACCCCCGCAGTAATCTGGGACCAAACCATTAGAAACATTTGGGAAACAATCCTAATGGAAAGCTAGAAGGACAAAGATTGGCAGGCATCGACAACGAAGGAGGCAATATTGAAAAGACTAGAGGTTAGCCAGAGTATGGTAAATGGGGGTGTTTCACGAAAAGAACAGACCAAAGAATTGGCCGAAAGCAACCAGTACCGACCCCCCCCACAGGGATTCATAAAGCTAAACTTTGATGGCGCTCCAAAACACAACCCAAGAGAGGCTGGCATTGGGGGAGTCTTTAGAGACGCCGGGGGCAACACTCTAAGAACCTTCGTGATGGACTGCGGGGAAGCCTCAAATAAGGAAGCCGAGTTGCACGCCCTGAAACGGGGCCTGGAAATTGCTCTATGGGTCAATTTCAAGTGTCTCCAAATCCAGGGTGACTCAAAGTTGGTGATTGACATGGTTAGGAAGCTCCAACAACAACAACCAGCGGAAAAATAAGTAAAAGCTGGAGAACAGCTTGGCTCGTCGGCGAAATTGGGAAACTCCTACCCAGAATAGACTACCTCCTTCCGACTCACACCAGGCGTGCAGGTAACAAGTCGGTGTATTGCCTTGCGAATTGGGGCTGCCGGAATAGGGGCAAAGAAATTGACAATGAAGGTCTGCCTCATCTGCACCCGGAGGAGAAATCTCGACTTCAACATTTGCGTGACGTCGATAAAGGTGGTAAAGGCACGATAGAGATGAACTGTTAGGATCAGGCGGCACACAGCGGAGGCGGAGAAAATCTGCAATAGCTGGGAACGAACAACTCATCCGTGGGAATAGGCAGAAGAGAAAGGCATGAACAAATTGGGCAGATGACGAGGCACGGAAGGTATGGTCGAAGGGACGGAGAAGATGTGCGAACTGAGACAGTTGTTGAGCCTCAACCCTGCACCTTCCTATACACCCTCTCAGCCTTCTTTCTCCACTCACTTCATTCACCCAGTTGTTAAATCATTGCATTATAGTCTAAAAAGGACTTTTTATATGGTTTTTTGACTATGCTTATGACTGTTGTTTGATTTAGTCTTTTTTTTCATGCAGCTGCGGAAACTTGTTAGTTTCCGCAGCCAGCAAGGGATTCCGCAGCTATTTTGTTAAAAGCTGTGCTACAGGTGTCCTATGAAGAAACGAGCTACATGGGCAAGCTCCAGGTGACGGTTACATGGAACGTGTCCCTTCAAATTAGCCAAATCATCTATGGAAGGCCACGGTCAACAAAGGTCAAAGACAAGGCCAACCAAAGAGTTCAGTGGTGGAACGTCACTGTTTTGAGCATGTGAATGTTACATGGCACAGTCCTCAGCTCACGAAGGCACCAGCGCACCTGGAGATCGTTCCTGAGACCTGAATCTAACAGCCAACCACTCCGAAGATTTAAGAGACATGATGACAGTTACACTAGATCTCGGCTGAAGGGATCTATGTGTCTTTAGCAACGCAATTAATAGCGTAGGAGTTTGTTAATTAGCTTTAGCATTTTGGCATTATAAATAACGCGTCGATGAACGCTGTAAAGAAGCTTTTTGAGATGTGAATTCTGAACTATTTATGTGAATTCTGAACTGCTAGTTATCACCCCATTGTTTTTTATATGCTGCTGTTTTAATACATGAGAAGACTTTTTTAAGTTCATCCGTGTGACCACTTGTTGATTGGCTGAAGTGGCAGAGGGCCCCTGCACGCTGAAGCCTTGTAAAGTTTCTATTTAGTTTCATTATGTTTTTGTTTTTATCATTAGCTTGTACATAATATACTGTTTGATGTTTTTTTTGTTTTATATTTTCACCTTTGTTTTCTTATAGCTGTCAACTGATCAGTGCTTTTCTGCAGGTTTTCTTAGGCAGCCTGGGCAAATTTTCATCTTTTTGATAACTTTTGACATATGAGATCATCTTGTCCTTCCTACTAACTTTCATTTTCTGAAATTTAATTCCAGCATTGTCCTTTCCAAGTAGTGATTTGCTTATTTATTTTTCTGATTTTTAGATGTCATACTGCTCACCAATTTATGGTTTCTTTCTATAGTCAAGTGACTCTATTAGCAAGAAATCAGAATATTACTAACTGTAGTGTGATTTAGTTATCATATTGCTTGACTTGTTCATGATTACTTTCCGCAAGGTAGATTGAGCTGAGTGGTAAAGGATTTGAAGAATTCAAGTAGTGTGACTAGTTTATTTTATGCAATTTAATTTCTTGTCATTTAGTTATCATATTGCTTAAACTTATTCATGGTTTCTTTCCACAAGGTAGATTGAGCTGAATGGTAAAGGATTTGAAGAGTTCAAGTAACGTGATTAGTTTCTTTTATGCAATTTACTTTCTTTCCATTTAGATATCATATTTCTTGACTTGTTCATGATTACTTCCCACAAGGTAGAATGAGCTTAAGGGTAAAGGATCTGAAGAATTTAAGTAGTGTGAATTAGTTGCTTTGCTTTAAGTTGTAGTTGCTTTTAGTTTTTACTTTCTTTTCATTTCGGCAGCAAGGATACTGGGCCATTGTCATTAGTTCACTATTTGATGCATTTATTTCCTCTCAAGAATTGATTTCATTTTAGTTATTTTAAAGCTTTCTTTTGAGCACTTTCAAGTTTGAGAAAATCACTATAGAAACCATCACCATACTTCACTTTCACCCTCGCCATCACACATTAGGGAAATATCAATTTAAAAACAAACTAAAAAGCTCAAAAACGACAAAAGACTAAGGAAATGGTTATTTAGTACATATAGTACACTTCACTTCATCAGTGTACGAACCCTGGGTTGACATTTTAAATAGCAATTTAGATCACACTAAATTGACCAAACATTTTGGCGTCGTTGCCAGGAAGTGAAATTAGGTAGCCAATTTCTAAAAAAAAAAGCAAAAAAAATTCAAGGAAGGAAAATTGATAACCTCTCAAAGTATGCTCTCCTCTTGTGCTTAGTGTGATCTGGAGGATTAGAAAAGAGAAAGTTATTGGTTTAATAGTTTCTTGAGTATGCTCTCTTCTTGCACCTAGAGTGACCTGGAAGATCAGAAAGAGAATTATTAGCCCGACTTGAAGAAAAAAAAATGACATTCATAGAGAAAGAGATTCTAGGGGAAGGTTTTTAGCTAGAGCCAGGAGTTTGATTTTTACAACTCCATCTACTTCAAGGAATAGACAAGAGACACCTCCATCATCTCCAACTCACACTCCTAGCCCTAGGATTCCTGGAATTCTAGAGGTAGTAGTTGACTCTCCCACACCATCCATCGAATCTGAATTAGGAAGAGATCCTTTCCTTCCTTCTACAGGGAGACAAATTGTGATTGAAGAAGTAGAATCACCTGAGGAAGAAGAGGGAGAAATTCCTCCTCATTCACCCTTAGTAGAGGAACCAGAGGACTCTGAAGTCTCCGGGGAAACTACCATGACAGAAGGAGCAACCAGATTTGGTAGAGGTAGAGGTAGAGGAGGAGGAGGAAATAATGGAGGAGGTAGAGGTAAAATTGGGGGAAATAGGGATGGAGATAACTCATTCAGATTTCCTATAGTCGATGAGGATTTCCGAGCCACAATGAAAAACATCTCACCATCTGTCCTCCCAAACTTCCATGGGTTAAGAAATGAGGACCCTGAAACATTTCTATTTGAGTTTGAGGTCGTGTGTCGAACTTATGATTATCTGGAAGACTCTCAAAAACTCAAACTGTTTCCTTCAACATTGAAAGGAGTAGCCTTGAAATGGTTCATGGGATTACTCACTCAATCCATTAGAACTTGGAATGATATGAAACAAACATTTTTGGATAGGTACCTGGACTATTGTATGCCCACCAACCACAAGGATGAAGTATTCAAAATGGTGCAAAGAGAAGATGAAAACTTGGAGGATTTACTTGAAATATTTCAATACAACCTGAAAAGAGCAAAAATGAGTAACTTAGATGAAGAGACCTTGAAAGCCCTTCTATTAAAAGCCATTAGAGATGAATGGATAGATATTTTGAACATGATGGGAAAAGGAGACATATCTCAACTTCCACTTCATGATATAGCAGAGTTATGTGTCCATCTCTCAAGGGGGAAATCTAAAACTCAAAAAGGGCCTAGAGATCCTTCTCTCATCAGAGCAAACAAATCTACAATTGGATTAGTAAGTAGGGCTGAGATTGGCAGTATGCTTGATGAATTCAAAACTGATATCTTAGGAAGTCTTAGTGAGCAACTAGACACTCTTAAGATTCACAATAAGTAGAAAGCAGAAGCTGAAGCTTTGGCCATCTTTTGCCCAAAATGTAGAAAGAAACATGCTCTAAGGGAATGTCCCTTGGATGCAAAAGTTGTAGAAACATGTGTAATCTGTTCAAAGAGTCATGAGACCAAGGATTGTCCTTCAATCCATGGGCTCAAAGCTGTCTTTCAAGAAGATCCAAATACAATCGAGTCTCTCTGTTTTGTTGCAAGGAGACCTTGAAAGGGGAAACAAAATCAAGGGTTTAACAACTCTACGAACTTTCAACCCCCACGAAATTGGAATCCTTGGCAACAACCTTGGTCCCAACCTCAAAATCCTTTTCAATCATGGATAAAAGGTATGCAAAATCCATATGGGAGATTTGCTCAATTTTATCAATATCCTCCATCTTTTCAAAACCAACAAGCTCCACAACTTCCAAATCAACACCCACAGACTATCAATTCCTAATTTCAACAGAACAAGCCTTCTCACCACAAGAATCAAATTCTCAACTGCTTGCTTCCATTCCAACAAAGTCCAACAACTTCCTTCTCAGCCATTGCCAAACCCCAATAATAAAAACCCTCAAAATGCTTACATGATGGAAGGTCAATAATTTCAATTTCCTGCCTATATGATTGCTCCTCTCAATGATGTACAACTCAAATCAGGTAGAGTCCTAGATAAACCTTCTATAGATGTTCAAAAGCGAAGCATTTCTGAGGAAGATTATCTTGAAGCCAATAAGGGCTCTGAAGCATCTCTTCCAAACCCAAGCACTCAAAAAGGAAAAGAAAAAGAGTTAACCCCCACAACTCCTATAGTTGAGAAACCTGCATCTTCATCCACACCTCCTTTTCTTAAAAAGGTTACAACAATTGACAAAGGTGGTGGAAAAAACAAAATCTTGGTTGCCTGACATGATGTTTCAGATGAATTGAAAGAATGTCTGTATGCAAGATCCTACAAGCCATTAAAAGAGATTTCCTATTCTAGCAAAAAAACAATTAAAAGGAGTTAATTCTTAAAAAAGTACAGGAAGGAAAACCGAGAGATACAAAAGAATCCACCTGTAGAAAAATTGCGAGATATTCATTGATTGGAATTTTACTATGGCAGAAGTATGTAGATCCTGGTAGTCCATATTGTCAAAAACACATATCAATGGGGTACGAAAATTCCAAATACTTTATTGATTTAAGTGGCTGTTGATTTCAACATCATGAGTAGACAGACTATGGAACAGCTAAAAACTTCTAACCTTCTTTTTTTACACTACTTTTTTGCATTTTGCAGATCGATCAATTAATTAAACTAGAGGTGTAATTTAGAAGACATTTCAGTCTCTTAGACTCTTGGGAATATCCAGTAGATTTTCATTGATTAAACTCCAAGAGTAATTTAGGAGGGACATCATCTCACTTAGAAAGACCCTTGGGCTAGCCCACAGCCGCTAAAGCTTATCAGTGAGGTCTGGGATATGTATATTTCTGATGGTAATTCGACAAAGAATTCAATATGTATCCTCCAGCAAAAGCAATTACATAAGTAGGAGATAATGAGTGGATTGATGATGAAGATACTATACAACCTGTCTTTACCATTTCTGAGATCAGTGAAGATAGTCAAATTCTGAACACATTAGAAAACTTTGAATCATCTTCAGAATATGACCCCACACAATTTCAGTTGGATTCTGACATTGATTATCTATCATCTATATAAATTTCCCTTTTCTCTATGGAAGAATTTGGTAGTTCCGCCATTGAGATCTTTCCAGGAAAAAAATTGAATATCAACAAAAATTTGGAAAAATCACAACAGGAAGAGCTACCCAAAATCTTGCAAAAACATTATACTGCATTTGTATGGGAGTATAGCGATATGAAAGGTATTGACCCCAAGACTTGCATTCATCACATCTACATTGAGGAAAACAGTAGACCAATCAGACAACCTCAAAGAAGGATGAATCCAAACCTTAGGGAGATAGTGAAAAAAGAGCTCCAAAAGTTACTTAATGTAAACTTCATTTATCCAATTTCAGATAGCCGATGGGTTTCTCCTTTGGCTATAGTACCTAAAAAGAACGGTAAATGGAGGGTTTGCATTGCTTACAGGGAATTGAACAAAGCAACTTTGAAGGATCACTTTCCTTTACCCTTTATTGATCAGGTATTAGATACTTTAGCAGGCAAAAGGTATTTCTCATTTTTGGATGGTTTTAGTGGTTACAATCAAATTCAGGTAGCACCTGAAGATCAGGACAAGACCACATTTACCTGTCCATGGGGAACTTTTGCTTACCGAGTACTTCCTTTGGATTATGTAATGCACCTGCAACATTTCAAAGGGCAGTACTAGGAATCTTTTCTGATCTAATTCATGATTGTGTAGAGGTTTATATGGATGATTTTACAGTTTATGTTAATTCATTTGAAGAGGCATTAGAGAATTTGGAAAAAGTCCTTATAAGATGTAAAGAAACAAACCTTTCATTAAGTCATCAGAAATGCTTTATGATGTTTACTGAAGGGATTATTTTAGGACATCATATTTTAGGGGATGGGATTAAAGTTGATAGATCAAAAGTTGAAGTCATCTCCAAGTTGCCTATTCAAAATTGTCAAAAAGATGTTAGAAGTTTTCTTGGATTTACTGGATATTATAGAAGATTTATTGAAAACTTCACCAAAATAGCATCTCCACTCTTCAAATTAATTACAAAAGACTGTGAATTCAAATGGGATCCTAATTGTCAATCTGCATTTGAAACCTTTAAAACAAGAATATATGAAGCACCCATTTTGAGAGGGCCAAATTGGAAACTTCCTTTCCATATTTCTACAGATGCTTCGGATACAGCTCTAGGAGTTGTGTTGGGTCAAAAGGATCTAGTTCCTTATGCCATTTACTACACCAGTAAAAATTTGACTCCCACTAAGTTATTTTATACTGTGATTGAGAAAGAGTTCTTAGTTGTTGTCCATGCAATCAACAAGTTTAGACATTATATAACAGGCTACGAAACTTTTGTCGATACTGATCATTATGCAATTAGATATCTCATGAACAAACCTGTTACTAATGGCAAAGTTACAAGATGGATTTTACTTTTACAAGAATTCAATATTACTATGTTGGATAGACCAGGGAAACAAAATACAGTACCTGATTTCTTGTCTAGAATCGAAAATACTAACGAAGATTCTCCTGTAGAGGATAAGTTTCCAAATGAATATTTTTTTGCAGTAACTACTAAGACTCCTTGGTATGCAGATATTGCTAACTATTTGGTTACAGGGAAGCTACCTCCACAATTGTTTCCTAATGAGAAAAGGAAAATTATTTAGGAGAGTTCAAATTATTCATGGATTTCTAATGAATTGTTTAAAACAGGGCTAGATTGTGTGATCAGAAGATGTGTTCGGGAATATGGAATACCTGACATCCTCAAGGCATGTCATGATGAACCATGTGGTGGACACTTTGCTGATAAGTGGACGGCCTATAAAATACTTTCTTTAGGATATTATTGGCCTTCTCCCTTCAAAGATGCAAAACAATATGTCAAAAGGTGTGATAGCTGCCAGAGAGTTGGGAGACCAACTCTTTCAAATGAAATGCCATTACAGCCATAGGTACTCATTGAACCCTTTGAAAAATGGGCTTTATATTTCATTGGACCAATTAATCCACCATCTAGACAAAAGAAATATATATTGGTTTGCACTGATTATGTC
>APFE031167187.1:0-12973 GCA_000404065.3 Pinus taeda | reverse complement strand
TGCTGGTTGAAGCATCCTATTGACCGTCGAAACGAACACACACATTTTTCCTGTTTCTGATTTGTCTTCTGTAAGATCTGCTTATATGTTCTATCTGCATTTTGCTTAACTACTTGTATGATTGCTAAGAGAAAAGTGAAATTGCTCTTAGCATAGAACATCTACAAAACTTTATAGGGAGTGGACGAAGAAAAGAGCAAAAGGGTAGGGGCAGAAGTTCTATATTTTGAAGAGGAGGGATTGGAAGCACGCTGGGAGGGTTTCTCAAAGAGAAGACCCCATTTGGGGGCAGCGCACTTCTTCTTGGGTTGTTGCCATTGAGCTAAGTCACCCATTTGAGGAGGGTCTTGAGGAGACTTCAGCCATTTTTTTGTGAAATGTCCATATTCATCACAACCCTTACATTTAAATGGAATTTGAGGAGGGTCTTGAGGAGACTTCAGCCATTTTTTTGTGAAATGTCCATATTCATCACAACCCTTACATTTAAATGGAAACTTACTCATAATCCACCAGTTGGAGATAGGACCGAGAATGAAGACTTAACAAAACTGCTTCTGGAAAATCCTTTTCGAGGTCTCCTTCTACCCAGATTCTTGCACCCACTTGCAGTCTATCTTTGGGCCCTGCGCGATCAATATAATTGCCAAGTGCATTCCCTATGCTATGCTCAATTTCGTCATTCCAGCAATGTAAAGGCTGGTGGGGAAGCTTTACCCATAACAAACAATTGATTGAATGTCATTTTCAGGGCTGAAATCCAGTGTCCAACTATTGAGATACACACCACCAGAGGCCATGAAGTAGGGGTTGCTGCGAAAGAACAAGTCCCAATCATCTT
The DNA here is from genome assembly GCA_000404065.3 of Pinus taeda. Classification (NCBI taxonomy): domain Eukaryota; kingdom Viridiplantae; phylum Streptophyta; class Pinopsida; order Pinales; family Pinaceae; genus Pinus; species Pinus taeda. The sequence goes on along the minus strand of APFE031167187.1, from coordinate 12,132 downwards.
TCTCTACAAAAAGGAAAGCAAAAAAAACCTTTGCCACAAAAGGAGAAAGAGAGTTGCCCCTTTATCAAAGGCTTCCAGTGATTTTCAATCCAGGCAGCAATAGTTTTGGGAACAGCCAAATCCTTGTCGATCAAACCATTCTCAGCAAGCTTTAGAGCCAAGCTGTGAGAAGACGACAGATACACAACCACCTTTGAAATCTCATCCAGTTTTTTAAACAAACTTAGATGTAGGAGGCTTAGCAAACCTTTTCATTTTGAACCACGGTGAATAGGTAACACATTGGAGTTGTCTGAGTGAGCCCCAAGATCAAATCTTCCGACTGCCACTATAACACCAAAACAGCCCGCAAGCCAGATATATCAATAACTTATGACTTAGAAAGAGCCGAAACATCCACAAATAAGGGGGACACCTACTCTTCAAGCCTTATGACAATGGGCCAGCATGTGCCTCTATGGGAATCAATTCTGAGTGGAGGGACAAACAAACTGTTCTTTTATCAGGGCTTAGACGTCGAGGGGTTGGGAAGGGGAGGGTAACCCCCACTAGGGGCTGGATCCATGCGAAGAACCAGAAGGGAAGGCTAGGGTTTCGGTGGCAGGGAGTGGGAGCGATGGTATGACCATGTGACAATAGAAAGGCTATGTTAAAGCAGAGAAGGGACTGTGCTTATGCAGTTTGTACACTTGTCCCCCGAGTATACAAAGGAGTTTCAGAGTCTCTTTGTCAAAACAAAGGACACTTCGCGGGCACTAAAATATAAGGCAGATAATAACCTATAAAAACAGCATTTCCATAATCCCTCCCTCTAGATAAAGTGGGCTTCCCTCTAGACAAAGGGGGCTTCTCTAACAATCACAAAACAAAGGGAAAAGATAAAAAATATAATTATTAACAAGAAACGGAGTCTCATAGTCCCTCCCTCTGGAAAAAGGCCACTCCACTAGCACAAATGAAAAAAAGGAATCATCACCAACAAGAAGCAGTCATGGCATTCAAGCGTGCAGTCTCTGATTATATCCTTACTTGCAAGACTTTGAAATTCAGTTGCAGGATGTGAAAACATGCCCTAGAAACTACTGTAAGGTTTGGATTGCCAGGTTCTCTTTTTGCTAACTCTATAAGATAGCAAATAAAATTAGTTTTCTAACCACAATTATTGAACGAATAACTGATAATTCATTGAATAGTACCAAAGTTCCTAGAATAAAGGATATTCACGCAGAAGAGTTGCAAAATCTACTAAAGCGTTAGATTTAGAAAGACAACCTGACTGGATCATCGGAATAAGTAACTCCCCAGTGCAGCACCCAGCTTCCCGGCAGGTCACATTCCAAAGTGAGTTTCAATTTGCCGTCTTTATTGGCAGGACTTACTTTTGCCCTGATTTTTCCCTCTACCTAAATTCCAGAACAAATTACAAATTTATTTTAAATATAATTCGAGGATAAATTACAATTTGGAAATTTGGAAAAAAGAAACATCTAACAATTATAGTTATTAAAATAAAAATATATAATCCACAAATTATAAATCTAAGAGTGAAGATCATTAATTCTGCCGCTAAGACAAATTAGAAATCTATGAATATCTAGATTTTAATTCTATGGTAAAATAAAGAATCCTCAGACAATTTATAAATGTGAAAACAAAGATATGTAATTTCAGGATAAATTAGAAGCGCTGAAATTAAAAAATAATAATAATAATGTTATTGAGATCTTCTGGAATACCAACAACATCATCCTCATAGTTATGATGATAACTTATATATTATAAATAATAATAATAATAAATTACAAATTTGAAAAGGAAAATAAAAATATTTTATTTCAATGTAAGTTATAAATTATAGATATAAAAATAAAGATATTTGATTGCAGAGCAAATTATAAACTAGTTGTTTTTAGTGCCAGGGGTTTTTAGTGTCATTTTTTTAAGTTTTTCAGATTTAATTTTTCTAAAATTCACAAGTTTGATGAGAAATCTGCACAATCTGACTACCTTGGGTTACTTTGGGTTTTCAGGATGCTAAATCCATATTTACATTTTAAATTACCCGAATCATGATTTAACCTCAAAATTTTCTACAGATTCCTTACCAAAAAACCCAAAAAAATCACACTAAAAAACCCAAAAAAATCACACTAAAGACAACTCTATTACAAATCTGAAAATAAAAATTGCTACTACACGTGAAGCAATTTCAATTCGATAAGGAAAAAATGGTAAAAGGCATCTTCTTGCAAGTAATTTTGGAGTATAGGGAAAAGCCCACCTTCTCTGTCCTTCTCAGGGGAAAATTTATGGCAAAAGATGTCGGTAGAGAATCAGCGCTTTTACCCATGGTCAATTGCTCTGTCAAAGCAGCAGCCACGATTCTGAATCTTCTCTTGGAGGGCGTGTAAAAATCAAAGCCAGAATATCCAGATAATAATTTTCCTTTTCTGTATCCATGTCTACAGGACCTCAGTGTATTGGCCGGAGTTCTTACAAAGTGTTTAAAGTCCCTGCTAAATTCTATTAAATTTGCAGGCACATTTCTTCCCCCGCTTGAATTTTTACACACAAACAGTGCCGAGCTTTCCCTGGAAGCAGCAGGGACTTGGATGAATTTATTTATGGCGGCCATCTGCTTCTTCAAAATAAGAATTAAATTACAGGCTTTGGAGCATCAAACGGCTATACAGACGTGCCATTATATGAATCTGCAGCGTATCAATGGAAATAATTACTGAGCATTTGGAGTATAAACTAGCGCTGAATCCACCGCCGCGAGTGGATGATGTCCATGTCCGTCAGGATCGGGAATAGAATATGGATCAGAGCCTTTTAAGAAAAAAAAATATTCTCTTCTCGCCTTGTGGCGTGTTATGTCCGTGGCAGAAAGGGCTGGTCGCTATTATGAGTTGGAAACCCTGGGATGGTGAGGGATGACAACCATGTGCCATTTTTGGACTGTCCGCATTCCACCTCACTCTTTTCCGCCACACGTACATTAAAAGAATGTTTTATTTTGTCATCATGAGTTCTGGGGTGCATTTGTCAGCCACGGTGAAGTGCGGTGAAAGAAATATGCCTAAACGCCGTGAAATAGCTTGCCGACATTGGCGCGGTGAGCAACGCCTGCTTAACAACTCCTGCACTCAACGTTTCTGTGCCACAATGCAAAACTACAAACTGATGACAAAACAACTAAGAGTGACTGCTTTGTCGTAAACCAGATTTTTGCTGTCGAAATTGGCCACTCCGAGATATCGTGCGCTCCGAGAACTCTCAAGTTTATTCTTAATAAGTGTTAAACAAACACTGGATTTAAACAAAACACTGGGTGGTTTGTAGAGGAGATAATGTAGATATTTGGATGGAAGGAATTTTCCGAGTGGCATGCAGGATCAGAGACTTGTTTTCTTTTGTGGGGTTGGGAATCAAAACACATATTGCAGTTTTTATTTTTATTTTTGGGGGAGGAGCGTGTGTGGTGACAATGAGTGTGAATAAAAAGAAGATTAAGGTGGTGGTGATATTCCGACTTCATAGTATGTCTAGGGCAAAGGAGTCTTTCTATGTTTATGTTCTTTTCCAATGCAGTGGTCTATAATGAGACTTTTTGAAAGTTTTTCTGGCGGGTTTTTCCGCTCAAAATTCGGCAGCAATTTATTGGAATCCCAAGTTTGATAGCTAGTTTCTGCACAATCAAAGGGTCCCAGGGGTTTTTCAGGGTGTTGAATCCAAATATGAAGTTAAAAAACCATTTTAACGGCTAAAAATCAAGATTTAACCTCAATTTCTTCTGTCGTATTCCGTCACCAATCTCCAAAGTCACATTATAGACAACTCCTTTTCCAATTGTAACATGAGTGTTTTATGTCCCTGTGAATCATGGAAAACTACATTGGTTGATAAATAGAATTAAACCGTATAAAAAAAATTGATAATTAAATTGGTTAAAAGTAGATATTTATGTGTTATAATTAAGTCACCGAGAAGGGGATAGTAGTGACGTTGTTTATTTTTTTATTGCGGTTGTCATTTAATTGAGTTGAGAGGTTTATTCTACATTACAGTGTGAGGGGATCTATAAGTTTGTTCATCTCTGCCCTTTTAAAATAAAATTAAAAATATAAAATTATGTTCGGATGAGTATGATGTAAAGTAATTAGAAGTAAAAAAATGTGTGAATGAGATGTTTAAATCTTATTGATGGGATGTGTAATGCCCATGTCAACTTCATATATATCTAAAAACAGAAACAAAAATTGTTAAAATAAAACATTTTAATGTTGCATATAAAAAAATATTCAATGTGGGTTGTTAATAAAATATTTTAATAAGAATTAAAATTGGCATATACTTAAAAATATATTAATAATAAAAAACCATTTTAATTTGTGTGATAAAGTGTTTCCATGTACAAGTGATGTAAAATATTTTAATATAAATTAGGTATATATTATATATCATTTAAAAAAAGATACGTATATATCATGAAGAAATTAAGTGTTTATGGTAAAAACTTTTATTTGGTCTTATATATACTTTATTTAGCATTCAAAAATACAATTTAAATAATGAAAACTAACACATTGTATTTTGCACTCTAAAGAAGTTTGCACGTGAAGAAATTTGATCCCTCTCTGCTCATGTTAGATAAGTACTTAAGATGGATCTATACAGTGCTTTTCAAATATATGTCAACAAGATATTTAAATAAACTATGTGAAGATCTAAGTTCACTAATTTATGTTGATATCAACTTCATTTATATCTATATATCGGGAAAAAAAACAAACAAACAAAACAAAAAAAAAACAAACAAACAAACAAAAAAGACTAAAGTTTTTATGGTTATAAAAATATTTGGTCCTATACACTCTATTTAGAATTCAAAAATACAATTTAAATAATGAAAAATAACACATTGTATTTTGCATTCTAAAAAAAAGTTTGTACCTAAACAAATTTGATCCCTCTCAACTCATGTTATATCCGTACTTCAGATGGATCTTTTTGAAACAAGACGGTATAGCTAGTGTTTCTGCCACTTAGTTTAATGTGTTATCTAACTAGCCAGTTAGTTCAAGAACTTTTGTGTTTCTCATGAGTGGCATTGGGAAATTGTATGTACAATGTGAGCCTTTTCTCTTATTACAACTTTATGTGAGCTTTTATTCTATTTACAACTTTTGTATGGTGGTGTTCATGTATTTTTTCCTTGGGGTTTTGTTTATATAATGTTTTATTTAAAAATATATGTATTTTAATTGTGGATTAAGGGCCCTTTGGAGGAGTATCATTAAATTTCTTTCATGTACCACTAGTAATGAACGTGACATCAAGAAAATATAGACTGGCGGTCGAGCTCCCACTGTTGTGTGCGCCCTAACCCTGCCGCTCGATCTCTCGGCCCTCGGCCCTCATGGCCCCTCCAAACTACTCATTGGAGGGGGACGATCCCCAGCATGCTTTCTCAGCACTTGTCAAATCTCTGCCTCCACAACAGCCTCACCCAGCAGTATCAAAATTTGTCAAAAAGCTGGATATTCTTCAAGAAGTTATTCTACCTCCAACCCTTCCTCGCATGGCAGCCCTCTCTCTCGTGGAAAAAGGTCTCATCGGACAGTTCATGAGCCTCTGGCCATCTCCAAAAATTGTGCAACAATGGGTTGAAAGGAATTGGTCCAACAAAATACAAGGTAAAATCTCCATTAGATTTTGTGGAAATGGGTACTTTACCTTCCATTTTGAATCTAAAGAAGATAAGGATTTAATCTTCAGGAATGGGCCTTATTTCATGGACTCCAGAGGCCTGTACTTAAATAAATGGACCCCAGACTTTGATCCGGAACTAGATGTTCCCAACATTGTCCCTGTTTGGGTCAAACTCCCTCATCTTCCTCTTCACTGCTGGGGAGATGATTTTGTTCGTGCAATTGGAAACGTTGTTGGCAGGTACATTGATTGCATCGAGCCAAAGGATAATATGCAAGCATGTGCGCAAATTTGTGTGGAAGTGGATCTTGGTAAAGGCCTACCTGAAGCCATCAAGCTCAAAGTGGACGAATGGAGCCATATTCAGCAGCTCTATTACGAGAAAATTCCATTCAAATGTAAGGTATGTCACGAATACGGCCACTTTTCCAATCGTTGTCCCTCTCTTGTTGATGTTGAAAATGACCCACAAGAAGAACAATGGGAAACAATCAAAAAAAAAAAGAAGTCGGCTCCCTCATCCAAAGCCCCTCTAGAAATTGACCCCCCTGCCTCTAAGATTGCCCACCCCTCCTCATCCTCCTCTCCCTTATCTTCCCTTCCCTCACTCTCCCCTCCCTTTCCCCCTTCTACCTCTAATCCCTTCTCAGTTTTATCCCCCTCTGATGTTCCTTCCTTAGAGCCCTTGCTCCCTCCCTTGATTCCTTAAGCTGCCTCTGAACCTTCCCCTCCCCTGGTTATCCCCTCCTAGATTTCCCTTGAACCTCCTCTCTCTAGGCTCACCAGGAGTTCATCCAAAGATCATGGAGCCTCCAGCGACTCTCTTAAGAAACCTGACCCGGGTAGAAAATCTGCAAAGCAACATAGAGATGAGAATGCCCAAAAGGACATAGCAATGGGTACTCAAAGCCCAATTGAATCCTACATCCTAGGACAACATGATAAAGAGAAAACACACAAGGATCAAGGGGGGCGAGCACCTCTCCGCACCCCACATTCCCAATGATGAAAATCTTATCTTGGAATTGCAGGGGTATAGGGCACCCCTCCAAAGTTGTAGCCCTGAAAGATCTTATTCATTGTGAAAAACCAGGGATCCTTTTGTTACAGGAAATGATTAAAATCATTGAACGGAACAAGCAATACAGTGGAAGCATCAGTGAATCCAAAGGAGCCTCCGGAGGAATTGCTACACTTTGGAATTATAAATCATAAATTATTAACCAGCATTGGTTCCAAACAATTTTAGAAAACATAGAAAATAAATAGATTATAGTAATATACAACATTTATGCTCCTAATCATTTCAGGGATAAGGAGCATTGTTGGGAGGAACTCAATGCCAGCGTGGACACAGAAGAAAACACCAATATCATACTAGGAGGAGATCTTAATATTGTTCTCCATGCTAACAAGAAAAGAGGAGGCAGTTTCTCCCCAGATCCCTTTAAAACTCAGATGGAAGACATTATGCATGACCATGATCTAGTTGATATTATTCCAAAAAACAGGAGATATACTTGGAGCAACTACAGGCTAGGTACAGGCAACATTATGGAGAGATTAGACAGAATTCTAATCAACGCCGTGTTGCTTTCTTCCTTCTCTATTGGGTACGCTAACATCTTTCCTTGCTCGACATCCGACCATTATCCAATATCTCTAAATCTGGAAAAGCATTGTCCACTCGGACCCATCCCGTTTAAGTACAGTCCCCTTTGGAATTGTATTCTAGCAGTTAAAGACGTTGTGGAAAAATCGTGGAGGCTGCATGTTGAAGGTTCTCCCGGATTCATTTGGGAGTCCAAAGCTGAGAAACACCAAACAGGTGATAAAAGAATGGGCGAAAATCAACTATAAGGAGCCTGGAAGGATCAAAAAGGAGATCAAAACTACACTAAACAGCATCCAAAAGGAAATAGAAGAGCAGGGCCTCACTCAAGAGAACAAAGAGCAAGAAAGCGACCTATATTCTCAACTTTGTCGTGTAAACAAAGAAGAGGAATCAAAATGGAGGATAAAATCGAGGCAACTCTAGTTGCGAGGGGGGGCCAAAATACAACATTCTTTCACAAACATACTAGACTCTAGAAAATAAGAAATACTGTAAGCTCAATTTTGGACGCTGAAGGTAACCTTCAAAATACCCAAGAAGCCATCAGACAAGCCGCTACAAACCATTACCGGGACCTCCTAACTAAAACAATAGATGAAGAGGATTATGCTGACCTGCTTCAATTCCTTTCTAACAACATCAGCAAGGAAATGAACGACAGCTTGAATAAGGAAATTGATGAGGAGGAGGTTAGAAGAACTATTTGGGCTCTCCAGCCGGACAAAGCACCGGGACCTGATGGCTTCCCCATTTGCTTTTATCGAGCCTTATGGGGAATTATAAAAAGAGATCTGATCAAAATGCTCAAATGGGTCCAGAGGAAAGCCAAAATCAGTGGTTACACCAATGCCACACATTTAGCCCTCATTCCCAAAGAAAATCAACCCTCATCCTTTAGTCGATTCCGACCCATCTCCCTTTGCAACTCGTCCTACAAGATTCTAACCAAAATCCTTGCTTCTCGTCTTAAATCCTTTCTCCCTTCTCTCATCTCTGAGAACCAAGGGGGTTTTTGGGCTAATAGACAAATTACAGATTCTATCCTCCTCGTCCAAGAAGTTGTTCATTCAAGCCAAACTAGAAATGAGAAAGGATTTGTCCTTAAACTTGATTTAGCCAATGCCTTTGATAGAGCAAGGCACACCTACCTCTTAGCTATTTTAAAAAATATGGGATTTGATGCAGCCTTTTTAAATCTCATCAAAGCTTGCATCTTCGAGCCCTGGATCTCTCCTCTTGTTAATGGACGACCTCGAACTGCTTTTCAATCATCACGGGGTCTTAGACAAGGTTGTCCTCTTTCACCTTACCTCTTTATTCTGATGGCTGAATCCTTTAGCAAAGCGCTGGACTTCAAGCGGAGAGTTGGTCTCGTTACTGGAATAAAATTTGGGAATGTTGTTAAGAACATTAACCACTCTCAATTCATTGATGACACCCTGTTAATTGGAGGAGCTTCCACGATAATAGCCCAGTGCTTTAAACTTTTGTTGGAAAAATACATGAGGTATTCGGGTGGTCAAGTCAATCAGCGAAAAATTTGTATATATGTATGGAATACTTCAGCACAGGTTTTGCACAACATTGCCACTATCCTTGGGGTCTCTTGCAATTATGATTGGACTCACTTCACTCACCTGGGCCTGCCAGTAAGTGTAAGTCCCTTGAAGGGAGAAGTTTGGGACACAGTTATCGACAAGATGAAGAGAAAGGTGCAGCGTTGGGGTTCCATCTGGCTCAACCCAGCTGGCCGCCTCATCCTCCTCAAATCAGGTATTTCCTCCCTGCCTCTATATCAATTCTCTCTCCTTCAAGCTCCGGCCTCTTTCCATTATAAAATGGAAGTCATCCTCTGCCAATTCCTCTAGTAAGGAGGGAAAAATGACAAAAAGAAATTCAATCTATTAAATTGGAAGCAGGTCATCCAATCTCAAGACAGAGGTGATCTTGGGATTAGATCCCCCAAATTTCTTAATCTTGCCTTCAGAGGCAAGATTGTCTGGACACTTATCACTGGCCTCTCTACTTGGTGGAAACGAGTGTTGGAAGTCAAATATTTAAATTTCCCAAGGTAGCGGCTTCTTGATCAAGATATCCCTATCAGAGACTCTTCCAAAATTTGGCATCTATGTAAAAGAGCAATTCCTCTCATGATCCAGAATACCTCCAAAGTTCCCAAAGGAGGTGCTGATATCAACATTGGATCTGATAAAATATTGGGCAGGCAGCCATTAAACAGTCAAGTGGGACTCATACCCATTCTCACCTATTTTAATAGTATAGGAATTCACCACCTGGACCAGATCTCTCTATGGGATATCCATTCCCATTCATGGTTAGGGTGGACATTCCCAGCCATTCCCAATGATCTTATGGCCAGTCTTCATGCTCTTCAATCCCATCTCCACGGTATAGCTCCAATAAAAAAGAATGAACTTGATGGATTTCACTGGGACCCATCAGGTTCAAATTATACTATCCAATTCGCTCACCAGTACATTTGTAACAACCATCACCCCATGTCCATTTGGAACCACTGGAAAATGGTCTGGAAATCTAAAGCATTACCCAAAATTAAATTCTTCCTGTGGACCCTTCTTAAAGGGAAAATACTCACTGCTGAAAACCTTCAGAAGCGTGGTATTATTGGCCCTTCATGTTGTCCTAATTGTCAAGCTGTCGAAGAATCTATACAACATCTTTTTATTGCATGTCTTTTGCTAAGGCCTGCTGGAGAAGTATATCCTATAACAATCTCATTCCTTGGAATGATCAGGACTCCATAGGAGAGGCTATTCATCAATGGAGGAAAAATTATCCTTGGCAACAAAGAAAACACAACATAGTAAAAAGGGTCTAGGACACCCTTCCTCTCACTATGTTGTGGTCCATTTGGCTTGCCAGAAACCGTAAAGTGTTTAAGGACAAGGAATCAATCACTGGAAACCTCTGTAACAAAGCAAGGAGTCTTGCTTTGGAAACTATTTCAGTCAAAAACTATAGAAGCATAGATATCACTGATCTCAATGTGGAAGAGCAAAATTTCATTGGTTATATTCTAGATAGAAATAACAGTAATCAGATTGATACCATCACCAGCAACAGGCAAAGTAAAATGTATTACAATTGGAAAATCCGACTTAAGGAGGAAGAATTTGCAACATGGCTTAAAAACTGCAACACTTGTTATCTTTTTTTCGACAGTGCTTCGAAATCAAATCCCTAGATTGCTGGAGCAGGAGGAGTTATTTTCAATGCCAATGGGGATCATATGGTCTCGTATGAATGGGGGCTTGGGCATATTTCCAACAACATGGCTGAGGCTTTAGCCCTTTATCAAGGCCTCATTCAGCTTAGCAAAATCGGTATAGATACAACTTTTATCTTTGGAGATTCAACAATTGTCATCAGCCTTATGGCCTAAAACAGAGATTTGCCCAATGTTCTCATACAACAGTCCATCAACAGGTGCAAAATTTTGAGCTAGTCCTTCATTGCTCTGAGTTTCCACCACATCCTTCGCGCATTCAACAAGGATGTTGACCTTCTCGCCAATAGGGCATGTAATAGAACAATGGGCAGCCTACGTTGCAATGACGAGGAATCACATCAATACTTGCCATGACATCGAATCACCTCTATCTTTTCCAATTCCACAAATCAGAGAACCCTGAGACGAGGAACTGGTCCAAGGTCCTCATGATCAATGTCAAAGACTCAATCTGCTTTGAGATCCGCCTTCTTATAGAAAATCCCTCTCCCATATTTGCATTCACGAGTCTCGTCGGTTTATTTCACTTCATGACCCCCGTACCACATCTGTTGTCTCCCTCCCGTGACTTCGCTCGTCCCTCAGCTTTCCTCTCCTCCTCTCTGATGAATCCCCTGCGCCTTCCTTCCTTCCTATACGCTCTCCTCCCTTCTATTTCTCATTTTGTATCCTATTGTCCCTTGCAATTAGTAACTCTCAGGTTTGAGGTCCGTTTTTTTCTATGTTTCCAAAGTCTCCCTCTCGCTTCTTTATTCTTCTATTGATCTCCATAGTCTCGACTTCCTTCTACTCAGTCCGTCCCCTGGCGTCACGTTTCTGGCTTGGTCCCTGGACCCCTTCTCATTAGTTTCATCTCATCTACTCTTATGGCGATAAGTGAGGATTGTCTTCACTCTTCAGATCTCCAAGCTGAGCTGGAGCAAGTCCGATCCCATCTAAAGGCTTTGGAAGACAAGACCAATAGTCAACATCGTATTGTAAATGAGAAATATATAGCCAAGATTAACTTGCTCTACCATAGAATCTCTTCTTTGCATGAACAGTTCAACCAACTCTCCAACAGGTGCAATCATGTGGAAGAACCCATTGACATTTCGAAATACATGATGGAAAAGAAAAATGCAGTTCCAACAAGTTCGTCAAGCATGAAGCAGGTCGGCGTCAACGACAACCTTGAAGAGTCCACTGCTCGACATATCAGCCACATTAATATAGATTGATTATGCTTTGTAAATGTTGCTATCTATTACTTCAGTTTGTTAGGATTTACCTCTTGCCTTTGTTTTTTAAAAGCCCAAAACACAAGATTAAGGAGGAATTTTGTTTAACCTGTAACTCCTTCTTTCCTAGCTCTTCTTGGCACCTCAGCATGTACTTCAGGAGCTCAGTCTCCCTTTCTTTTTCAGAAATATAATACAGCAACCGACTTTGTAAAAAAAAAAAATGAACATGACATCAAAGTCATTATAGTGCTATATCGATTTTGTAAATAATAATTACATTAACTACTAATATATTATTTAATTTTTTT
>APFE031167175.1:0-10523 GCA_000404065.3 Pinus taeda | reverse complement strand
TGAGGCTTGCATGGTCTTAGAGGGGTTGTTGGCAATTTTATTCAGTTCCTTCATGCATTTTCATATCAGCTGTATCACTTCGTTTGAGGTATATCATGCTTAGGGGGAGTTATGTTTTTCAAGGCTTGATTCTTTACGTTTATTCCTTTTCACTCAGTAATTTTGCAGCTAATGTATTTGTTATATATGAGTGGAAAAGAAATTTCTATAAGTCTTGTTGCAACATTCATTAATTATTTTTCAGCTATATTGTTACTAATGGTTTTTTGAGCAGCTTCATGTTGAGTTTTTGTGATGGTTGGAGGTATGGAAGCCACATTATTTTCTTATGCATATGGTCAAGGTGTGATGGAGGATCACAAATCAATGGGGCCATATGTGCTTCCTAATGGATTTGTAGAATGTTGACATTTTTTTATGAAGGATGATGTTTATTTTGATGTCACATTTTGCTAGTTGGATAATCTAGAATTTATGTACCTCATTGTTTATGATTTTAATTCTAGATTAATCATGCATGTTGCTGATATATTTTAGATCACTGCATATGGTGCTACTTATGATGTGATGCACATTCATTTGGTTGAGTGGCGTTGATTCATATGGCTGATTATATATGGAGATATTGTTGTTTCTCATGATCAGGATATGTACTTGTTGCTGCTAATGATGAGGATCTGTACTTTTTGTTGCTATTATTATTATATTGTATCTATCAATTGATATTGTTTGTTGATGCACATGTGGAGCATGGTGGTTTCTAGTGGTTATCATGATTATGCGGTAGGATATTCATTGATGGGATGGTGATGGACAAGGTTTTTGTGGCCATGTATTGGCATATGATGTTGTTATTACTTCTTATTATTGTTGCTACATTTGGAGAGACCATGGCTATCATGTATTGTATTTTATCGCTGCTACCATATGGAGCATATTCATTGCTCATTGTTTCCATGTACTCATGTTATTTTATGTTTTGGGCATGCATATAGGAGAGCAAATTTATGTATTATCATTTTTTCATGTTTTGAGAATATTTCTCATGGAGATACCCATGGTGTCTAACATATCTTGTCATTAGCTATGTATGGGTCAATGGAAGTCCAAGTCATGTATTTCCTTGTGTTATCACTGAAAAAAATTCCTAAATTTTGAACATCAGTTTGATTCCAAAGGATTGTTGTTAGTCTTGGTACAGTCTTTCCATGGTTTGTTTTAGAGTCTAGGACCTAGAAGGGAGTCTTGTTGGCATTGTCAAATAGGGTCAACACTCTGGTTTTACCTATCACTGATCTCACATCACACCTAAAATTCCATGTGTCAAACTTGTGTCAAGGTTTTCATGCACTACAAAACTGCCTAGGAGTTTTCGTAGCACAAAACCTAGAATTTGCACTGGATGCACTACAAAATCGTGGATTATGAACTAGGAGTTTTCATAGTGCGCTACGAAACCCCTGAAAAACCCTGTTTCAGCATAAAAGTCTTTGTTTTCTGATTTTACTAGTCAACTTCCAGAAGGGTTCCTGAGCAACTGAGAACTCAATTTTGAAAACTGAAAGATGCTTTTCTTCCTAACATACTAAAATACAAAAAGTTATTTAATTTTCTTCAAATTTGTTATGAGGGGGAGGAATTTATGGTTAAACTTGCACTACGAAACTACTTAAAGTCAAGCTTTGTCTTCTGGTTTTAACAGTCTTTTTCGAGATCAGTTTTTGATCATAGGAAAAGGTATTTTCGAATTTTGAAGGAGTTTATCTTCACCAACTCTCCAGCTACAATAAACTGTCTCAATTTCTTCATAAGTATTTTCATTTGGGAGCTACTAAGCTTTCTTTGAAACCCTAATTTCAGAGAACGAATTTTTTCTGTTTTACATGTGTTTTTCAAGGATAGATTTTGGACAACTGGAGAAGTGTTTTAAAAAACCAAGAGAGGTTTTTGTTCTAGACAGCATGGAATACAAAAACCTCCTTAATGTTTATAAAATATATCATGGATGAGAAGATAAAGGCTCTATCCCACGTGCCATTTTCAAGGATCCTAAACGTAAAAACAGGGAAACATGTTCCCTAATTTCTAGGGGTTTATCATCAACAATAAGTGACAACGTGGGAGGCTTCATCAAATTCAACCTCATGAGGTTGCAGCTATCAAAGAATGCATTCAATGTTTAGTTAAGGTGGTTTAGTCATACTAAGGAGTTACACTCCTAATTGTATTAGGTATCTAGGACTGCTAGTTAGCTATCATTTGTATTTAATAGTTTGTTTTATGGTTAGAATAGGTGTCACTCATAGAAAATTCGAATTCTCTTGATAAGGGATGAGCGAATCCATATTGTAAATGCTATATATAAAGCAAGAGGTTGAATTAGCAAGGGGTTGGAGACTTTTTGGCTCAGCTGCTGCTCTATGTGCAGACTGTGTATATTTTTAACCTAATGCAAAGTTTCTACTTAGACAACTCAAGATTCATGAAGAGTTCTTGTATCTTCTTGTTTTGATGGCATCTTCCAATACTTACAATGCAGTGGTGTTTACTTATCATACCCAGAACTCATCTGACTTCTTTCATAGATAAACTAATTATGTTTCATTGTTTTATATTTTCATTTTTGCACTTGAACTCTATACTGCCTTGCCTTCAGTGCCAAGTAGAATGTTTTGGCTTCACTATTCAGGATTCAAAGAGAGCTTTAATGTCCTATTGTCTCATGGATTTCCTCTTTCACTTACTTGCAGTGGTATGAATACATGTTACTTAGAACTCATCAATGATGCTATGACTTCCTTCATGTATTTATAAACTGTGTTTCCTTGCATTGTATCTTTGTTTTGTTGATGTATAAGAACTCTCTATGCCCTGACTTTCATGTGAAGCTGATCTTGCTCAGGTACTGAAACATACTTTGACTCCATAGCCCAATGGTAGCTAACCTTCATCTTTCAACCTATAAACCTATAAAATCACAAACCATAGAGTTAGCCATCTATCCATATCTTTAATCAATATCATTAACCCTTTGAGAGAGCCCACTCAGGCTGAGGAGGCTAAGCCTTAGCTAAAATATTGGTTTGAAATAGTTACACCGAGATAGTCTGATCAATAGCCTATCAGGATCCTATTTTGGTGATAACACCTTGTATATCATTGATGTATCCCCACTTCATTGGGTGCATGATGTAAAATTGGGTCCATAGAGTCATGGTTGGTGATAGGAGAGTTTATAGAGGATCCATATATCAGTCCTATGTATTTGTCTTAACCATGTAATTGCTCCATGAAGCATTCTATGTATTGAAATTCATTGTATTATTATCCAAAACTAGTTG
The DNA here is from genome assembly GCA_000404065.3 of Pinus taeda. NCBI lineage: Eukaryota > Viridiplantae > Streptophyta > Pinopsida > Pinales > Pinaceae > Pinus > Pinus taeda. The sequence goes on along the minus strand of APFE031167175.1, from coordinate 7,182 downwards.
GAGTCGTGGTAATGAGGAGTAGTCCCTTTCACTTGGCAAGGAATATTATTGCAACAAACAAAGTGTATCATTGCAGCTCCATTACATGCTTAGGGGTATCATATTTAGTTTCACATATGGCATTGGTTAAAGACATGCTGAAATCTAGGTTTATTGGTCTAGATCAACCTTGTATCAACATGGTGTCCAACATGACAGGGGGAGTCTTTCTTTCATTAGGCACATTATAGAATTGTTATTTAGTTTTGGTATGCCCCTTTGCCATTGATGTCAAAGGGAGAGAGAATTTGGATGAATAGCTATAGCATTAGTATATGGAGGTCAACCTCACTTTTTGGATGGAGTTTGAGATCAATGCCAAAGGGGGATTTTATTGGAATTGTAGTGTTGGTATTGATGTCAACAAGTTGGATATTCTTCTTGTCATGTGCATGTGTGTTTGGCTTGATTGTCTTGGTAGTTGGCATTAATGTCAGCATACTCATGACTAGACCTAGTGCATGTGATTTGGAGGCTAAGTAGAGATGGAGTCCACATGTGATGTTGGATTGAGGTTGGTATGTTGTGTTGATTGGAGATGTTGCTACTGTAGGTGGTTAGAGTGTTGCTCTAGTTGTTACATATGTCTCTACATGTCTTGGAGAAATTGGATATGTTGCTACATGTGTTGAGTTGTGGTTGCTTGTGTTGGAGGTGCCTCTATCAATGTTGGAGGCAGTTGATGACATGATGTTGCTACTGCAGGAGCTTGGAGATGTTGTTGTAGGAGATGGAGATGTTGCTATAGGTGTTGGATTTGTTTAGAGATGTTGTGATTGCTGCTTGAGGAACTGGAGGTGTTGGTGTTGGTGTTATGGTTGGAAGAATAGGTCTTGAATGTCACTAAATTGTTCTTGGCCTATGTCATCATTTACAGACTTTTTATAGAGGCTTGGAGGTGAGTTTAGATGTTGAAGAAGATATTCCAAGAGTTGGTAGAGATTCTGGGATGAAGGGCTTATATTTTTACTAAGGTTTTTCCCCTGTAGCATGGAGGATAGATCATTAGTGTGGCTGGAAAGCTCCAGTTGCTTGGAGGTAGGCCCATGTGAGTGACTGGAAGGTCTAGTAGATTTTAGGCAGTCATGTGTGTGCAACTGATCCATTTTGCAAGTTTTTCTCTGCATTCCTCATGATTCTTAGATAATGTTTATATTGTGGTGACATTTTTGATCGTATGGTTATGGTCAAAAAAGTTCGTGGAACCTCCAAAAGCTGATTAAAGTTGAAAATATCAAAAAGGCTAGTGGAGTTAGTCGTTGATTGAGTTAATGAGTTGAATCTAGATCAAATTAAGCATATGAACAGAATTGTGAAGCCCAATAGTTCCTTGTAATTATTGATTTGAGCACTTGAGTTCATCCATATATTGGAGGAAGATCAATGATATTTTGGTTAGATGAGTGATGTGTTGAGTGAGTGTGTGTTTGCAGAAGAGTCTACAATTTGTGTGAGGATTGTATTATAGTAATTATGAAGCAGTTTTTAGGAGTTACAACAATTTTCTAAACTATGAATCAACCATCATATTTGAGTTGTGAGTGAGAATATGAAGTGTGGTTTAGAGTAGTGATTAGTGATTGTATTTTTGTTTGTGGAGTATTTGGAGTTTGGAGTTTTGGTATTTGTGCTTTGATGATAGGTTGTTGCAGTGCTCACGTTAATCAGTTCTCGGTTCTAGTATGAAAATGTATGCAAGGAGAACCACATAGGGGATAGTATTTGGGTGAATAAGGCAATTTCAATATAAGTGATAACATTTCTCAATCAAATGGTGGTTGGATAGTTCGATAGAAACTAGGCGAGGATCGTTGGTTGTGGTAGCTTCTATTAGACCAAATTATGTAGAGTTGATTGTCAATATAAGAGTAAATGGGTGAGGATAGTTGACCTTGGTGGCCTTTATCGGATGGTAGTTCATAGATATGCATGAGAAATAGTCTCCATTTCAATGTAACCATGTATATCTCTATGTAAATATTTTTTTGACATAATAGAATTTGAGCAATGTAACAACATATTGACAGTGCTAGACCTGCCAACATGTCAGGGGATCTCCTTGGTAAGAAGTCTCAATTAGACCTCAGACTTATTGGTGGATTCCCAGCAGTGGGTCCTATGGTAATGCCTTGACCTCGATTTTGAATAGAGGAAAGTAAGGTAACGTTTTTGGTAGCAAGGGTGTGAAAACTGCAGTGAGTCAAGGAAGGTGCATGAGAGGTTTTAACACGTGGGGGTTGAGATAAGTGTGCCCCTTGGAAACCTATAATAGTACTCAGCTTGGAAGGGAACACATGAGCAAAGATACATCAAAACATGGAAGGCAAGTTAGCGAGCAATCCAAAGTGATAGTAAACCTACAACACATTTCCAAAATATTCATACATACTTATACAGAATATTCCATACATGCATGCATAAGAAAATAAATACATATATCATTTAGAGTAAACTAGATAGCATAGAATACAATACAACATATGCATGAAACATGCTAGCTCTTATTATATAAAGAAGTGTAAGTTCCAGTCATACTATACATCCATGTCCAACTAGTAGTTCTAATAGTGGAACATTACATCCACATCTCCATATTCCTCGAAAGACATGCACTAGCCCTATGTAGTGGAGAAGCCAAGGCTCATTACAATATCGTCCAAGCTCTCTCCAAGATAATCTTATTGAAAGCTTGGCTGACCAAAAGCCTTTACAATGAGTTATGAGGGACTTTTTATAGCAAAGGGTGGGGTGACCCTTGACATTCCCCTTTGTGATAGTTCAACTACCCTCATGACTCTTCACCTACTCTATGACTGTTACGTCTAACTATCACAACTTGACTTACACTTGACATGACTTTACATTACAATGCACATGTACTCATCTGAAACAAAATGGCTTGAGAAAGCCAAGCTAGACATCACTCTAACTTAGACAACCATGGAAGTCCAACTCCTCAACATCCTCATGCTGATCAATAGTAACATACTGATGCCAAGATTGGTAGTTCTTGATGGTGTCCATGTGCTTCGTGGTGATATTTGTTTGAAACCTAACTCTTGCCTCCATAGCATCCGATTACACTACTTCATCTCCTCTATCCAACTTTTATAAAAGCATGTGCATCATTGTCTTCAATGTGACCAAACCAAAAACATATTTTTGCATTATGTCTACATTGATGGGCAAGTCTAGGCTGGTGGAAATGCACATTAACTCATCAAAGTATGAGTCAACCTCTATTCAGAATTGTTTCTTTGTCTTCGCCAGGGTGAGAGTCCCAACAGATGGGATCCCATGTGTGCGCACCACAACATCCATACTCTTGAATACTCGTGCATGGGAAGCCTATATGCTATTGATGGGCCGTGGGAGATCTTCATAGTTCCAGATCTAACTCTGGATATGTGATTTTAGCTCAACTACATTGGCCCTCATCATCTTAGGCAAGTGAAGCGAGGCTCCCTTGTATTTCATCGTCCATGTTTACATGTCATTATCAATAGCATGCAAGTTTGTTAAGATACATGCTCTTCTAGCACATCATTGCTGCCATCTATTGAGATGGATGACTGCCTTATGCACAGTACCAAACTTAGAGTACAATGCTCATAATTGTGTCAAGGGATAATACTTCATCTAATATTTCCTTCTTTAGTTTAGCACAAGTGGACACTGTCACCAACTCTCCTCCTTTCTTGTTTGTTTGTAGTTCCTTCACCATTCGCTCATTCTCAGCTACCAAAAAGTGAACACTTGAGCTAGTGGCTATGGTATACACTCTGTTTGCATCATCCAAGGCTACTAGATTTTTGCACACATCAGTCACAATCACTCATTCCTCAACTTGTGTAGGAGATGTATGATCCTTCAGAGTTGACACTTTGTGAGACTATACAACTCTATGTTGAGACTCATCTAATGAGATGTTGTGCATCTCTCCTTTTGGTTAATCACCAAGGATCTCAGTGCCCCCTTGGTCGCTGAAGAATTTCTCATCATCTAGATAAGGTGAAGCAGGTAAGTTTACCTCTAGGTGATGATGCATGAGATCGGTGTCCTATTCCAACTCCCGCTGCTCCATATCTGCATCCAACTGTTGAAGTGCTTGTTCTACCTCATGAGAGAAGTCTTGATCCTACGATGGTTCACCTTGTTTTCCTGATGCCATCTATTCTGATGAATCAACTACTTGTATGTGTGCTATTTCATCTGTTTGCACATGTTGCACCCCCTGTTATACTTTCTACTGTTGCACTTCCCTCTACTATTTGCACAACTATTGTTCTTTTTAGAGTTGCTCCCTTAGTTCATGCAATTCCTTATATGCTTCTTCCATTCTCCCCTTATCTCTCTTCCTCTACACGATTCACATGTCTCGCTGATGCCTCTTTGCCTCTATAGCCATAGTTTCTTTCTCTACTATTGGATCAGCTCAGAACTTGCAACTTTGCTCCTCTTCCATGCGATCAACAATCTTCCTCTTACCTTTGTCCTACACCGATATTCTTGCCTCTGCTGCTACTATTGGTGCTTGTGCTGGTGTTCTCCATGAGTTGTTTCATATTGCTTTGCTAACCACTCCACGTTGAAGCTGACCTATTCAATGGGTCTAGAGAAATTGTAGCAATATCCCCATGGGTCCTCCTCAGCCCAATGAAAAGCCTTGTGGATCCAGTTGAACTAAACTCTCATGCAGTGATCCTTCATAGTACAATGTGGGTCATATGTATTGTAACTTTAGAGGTCGAATGGATACTTCATTTGTTTTTCTTCGACATTTGCTTGCTTGATACTATGGATTTCATATAACCCAATCCGCAATGGAAGAGCGGGCCAAGGTGCCCTTTTTTCTGGTGCAGCCTAGTTGTCAATCCTACCGAGATGTGATATACTATTTACTGCATGACAAGTATGTCCAAGGCAAACTTCGGTAGAACATGCAAAGGCTTCTTTGCATTGAACATTCGGATGAAGGTGTCGGTCAGTGAGGCATACCAATTAGAAATGCCTGACAGTGCCTCCATTGCTTCCTTTAACATGCAGGGTGGATCTTGTTCAAATATAGTCTTGTAAATGGGGGTGAAAAAATGATCCGACAGCCATGTGATTAATCCTTTGAAACTTCATTCAGATAACAACTTGAAATATGTGTTCACAGCAGTCTCCGCCAGTGACCATGCCCAGTCTAAGCCTGACAACTCTTGTCGGGCATAGATTACATCTAATATGTAGGTGAACATGTAAAACTCTACATGCATAAATCTGAGTGACTATCAAGCCTTCGTTACTTGTTCCTTCAGCTGATGAGCCAACATGCTGGACCAGTTACATGGTTTTCCTTCTCTATCAAGTTGGTCCAGCATGATCACCCAACTCTGTGGGAAGGTTTCCATGCTTTCTTATCCATACAGTAGACATGAAAATATGAACAAGTTTTGATACACCTTGTTGTCACAAAACCAGTACTAAGGGCTGCTACTTAGTCAGATCTCATGCAACTGTTTCAGACTAGGCTTTAGACCAAAGATTAGCCTCCTTGGTCAGAGAGGGCTCTCTCATAAACTACTGATAAGAATTAATCACAACAACAGAGGGCTAACTCTTCACACACTTATGGAAATAAAGCTGGTTGGACACACATCAAATTTGGTCTTCATTGGGCTATGGAGTCTCACACACTTAGTAAACAAAAGCACAGTCATTTCATGGAAGTCAAGGCTCTTTGCATTAATTTTTCAAACATACTTCACAAAAACCACAGCTTGCCAAACACACAGGAAGTCAGAGCATAAGATATGAATTCTGAGTGATTGTGTTATAACAAGGCTGTACAAGAACATTAAGAAAATAAAACACCATCACATTTGAACAATATAATCCATTGAGAATCTTGAGAAGAAACAACAGTTGTTTTGCTATTACTGTAATAAGTCTGTACATACACCAATATTAGAACTCAGTCCTTTTCATAAACGTCTCCAACCCTTGATACATCCAAGTTCATGCTATATATAAGAAATAAAGCTAAGCTATCTTAAGTCTCCTCCTCCAGCATGAGGGGAGCTCGAAAAACTAAAATTAACTACCTTATCCATATTGAAACTAATTTACTAAATACAGAGGTATTGCCTTTAATACAAAAGAGTCCTAGTTCTAATCAAATTCTACTATCATCTCCTCGTTTGCTTGATTTCCTCCTGATCTTTGACAGCTGTGTTCTTCTTGGTAGGAGCTGAAATGTATCTTGAGGAGTATCCGTTGTATTTGCTGCCTTGGATCCTGAATGTGTTGCTGACTCAACTATTTGTTGCAGAACTAACCTCTGTTTTCCCGGTCCCTGTTTTGCTCCATGTTCTTTTTTCAACAAAAATGCTTTAAGCTGTATTAATGACCTTTAATGACCATGCCATAACACCTTCTGCCTGAATAATCTAGATGCTTTGCGAATACTGCTAGGTGTTGAACTCAAAACCCTGGTAATCCTACCAGAAACCCTAATTCTGCGGTCATAAAGGTACTTTTTGGAACTTGGTAAAGACAAAAGATTTTACCTTTATGCAATGAGGTTTACATTTGTCGACCTTTGAAGGCTTAGGCAACCATGGTGATTCACTTTCCATCCTCGAAGCCTTTCTCCACAAAATTTGGTGACCTCAGCAATGTTTTCAAATTTTCCCTTAAAAATAGTCACCTACAGTAGTTTCGTAGCGCGCTACGAAACTGCTGTTTTTTGCAAAAACACAGTCTTCAATCATTTCAGACTGTTACAACTTTCCTCTTTGATCCCAAAATTGCTCGCTATCCTTACTTTAATACACTCAAAACATTAATTAACTTAATAAACATGAAACAAAAACTTGGTACAATATTGAAAATTAATTCATTTGGCAGCTAACTTGCCTAGCTGAGCCTTCAGCTTTGCAAGTTCACTCTCCATAGCTGCAATCTTAGACACTGTCTTTTCTATATTGGCCAACTCCTGGTCAGCTGCTTCCCATTTTTCCTTAGTGGATGAGGTTTTCTCTTTCTTAACCAAAGGAGTCTTTTCCTTTATCTCTTTCTTTTTTCTCTCCTTTGTTTCTTTGGCCTGAGCTACCTGATTTTCTTTTTGTTTGGTCTGCTCTCTGGTATAGATTATTC
>APFE031167174.1:25002-86841 GCA_000404065.3 Pinus taeda | reverse complement strand
CCCCTCGAAGAGGCTGAATTCTAAGGCGTTGATCTATCTTTTCTATCTTTTCTTGAGCTGGTTTCATAACAGTGAATGGAGTGAGACACCTAAAAATGAGATGTAGAAAGAGCTTTGATATTTTATGGACGACTGACAAGACTGACTCTAACATCTTGAATAGTCAAGTTAGCAACTAGATGATACTAGAGTTACCCCCCAGCCTTTTACTTCGTCTGTTTCTCCCTCTCCTACTTCCTCTTCACTTGATAAAGTTGGTAAATCTCAAGATCAATTAACTGAGAAGAAGAAGAAGTAGAAAGAGAAAAAAGAAAAGAAGAAGAAGGAACCAAAAGTGAAAGGGCGCAACCATGCATCATCTAGCAAAAATCCTCACACCGCACTATCTAAACCTAAATCTGCATGTGTCATTTGCAATGGAGACCAGTATCACCAAGATTGTCCCTACATCCCTCCGATCTTAAGGGACTGGTCTCCCCGTTTGCACAATCCGGTGTCGTCAACCTCTGATGATCATGTTGAAAGCACACCATCAACCAGCGAAAGTGAAGTATCTGGACAAAAAAGGAATCACAAATTTCCTTGTAAATTGTGTGAAGGAAATCACGCCATCCACCGTTGTCCCTTCCTAGACGAAGCTAAAAGAGTTTTGGATGACCGTCCTGCTTCACCGCTACGGCTCCCTCCTGGATATAAAAAACTCTTGCCAAGTCCCCCATTGGTTGAAAATGTGGCTGGCACACCATTGTGGTCGGTTGAAACATCTATCATTGAAAATGAACCCTCTGAATCCATACCAGATGAAATTCAAAAGGTCGAGGCGGCAATTGACCCGGTCTTGCCTTCAGAATGTTCATCTTCGAATGATACCATCAATGAAGAGAAAGAGAATGACACTGTTCAAATTATTTTCGTAAACACAGAATTTGATGAACTTGGGGGCAGTCTACCCGTTCCTTTACAGTGGGAAGGAATTTTATCAGAGTCATATCCAGCCGTCTATTTGGCCCCACCTCCAAGAAACCTAGTCGTTTCCTTCGACTGGACTCTACTAGGCAGACCCCATTTATAGGATAGTGTACCATTCTGAATCATTGTACAAGCTTACAAAATGGTCATGGCTGGTACCATCATAGATGAAGGGGCTTCCGTGAGTATCCTTTCCTCAACTACTTGGAAAGTGCTTGGTTCGCCATCGCTTTCACCTGAGATGAGAAATCTAACAGGTTTTGACAAAGGAACCAGTCGACCATTAGGGATCCTTCCAAATGTGCCCATTACTTTGAGAAGGAAAACCGTTCACATGAACGTGATGGTAGTCCAAGGACCCTTGTATTATAATCTACTCCTTGGGCGTGACTATATTTATTGCATGGAAACCGTCGTCTCCTCAAACTTTAGAGTAATGTGTTTTCCGCACGAAAGCAGAGTGGTCAAGCTTGTAGACCAACTATCATTCCCTAGTTCACACATAGAAAATAGTCAAATGCCATCCGTAAATGGTCTTTTCATGCAAGGAATGTCTCATCGATCTCCAGTCCATCCACCTGATGAGAGGGAGTGATTCAGGGGGATATGACGGAAACCCAGGGGGCATGCACCCTGGTCTGTTTCGACAGGAAAACCTTGGGTATAGAGTAGGTTTCTGCGAAGGATATATGACTGGTCTGACACACCTATCCTCACAGGAAAATGGGATTAGGCTGGAATAAGATTCCCTCGTCAAAGTTATGTGAGTGGAGATGACTGCGCCACTCACCTTTGTCTATTTCAGTAGACATCATCAAGGAAGCATTTTGTCTGCGACGCGGATGGAAATTTTTCATGGTAACCTAGGAATTTTTCGCTATACATGGGGGCATGCAAACCTTTCCACATGCAAGCAAAGAGAAACCATTTATTTTTTAAATTTGTAGGTCCTCTAACCCTTTAAACTCGTAAGGCTGGTCGTTTCTTAGCTTGCATAAAGAAAGGATCCGGGGCAAAGCTTAAAAAAGGTGAAAGCCCCATAAAAAATGTCATCTTAGATGAGACATCCTTATTATATGACTGGCGAGCATTGTTACCGCACGTTTCAAGCTCGTTTAAAAATAAACCCCCCACGAGCAGTTTTAACACGGAATTCAAGTTCGTTAAAAACTAAACATAAGCAATGAGCAAATGTTTCCCCCAGAGTTTAAGCTCATTAAAAAATGAACCAATTTTCTGGTAAATAACCATTGTGAATGCATTATCATTAGCTTTTGAGCCTTGGTCGTGTTCTCATCATCACCTCCACTCTATTTTTTAGACGATCATTCACCTCCATTTGATTGTTTACCCTTTCAAATAACATCTGCGAAGAGTGATTCTATTAGCCATCCTTGTGACACTGCCATGATTGGAAAATTCCAAACCTTACCTGGAATCAGCTGCTACCTAAAATCATCACTCGTTCCTCGAAAAATGAGTCTCCTTTAAGCTCTTTTCAACTGACTCATAAAATATGAAAAGATTGTCGAGCGATTAGCCTCTCTGGCTCGTTAAAGTCATCGGAAGTGCTATCCCTCCTCTAGATTTTAATCTTTTTGGACTTGAGGGATTATTACACAAAAATATCGAGTGCTTGTATTTTTCGGCTCGTTAAAAATATCTAAAATTCATCCCTTTCGTATTATTTTATGCTTTTCGGACTTAAGGGATTATATGACGAAAAAGAATCTTTGGAGTTTCCTTTCCGTCCCTTTCAAACTCTCTAAAATTGAAAAGGACTGAGTTATATTTGTTGTTAAACTCGCTAAAACCGAATAGCAACAAACTCATCCAAATGGATGAGAACGAGTTTCATTGTCACTAGGCTCATTAAAATATAGCGACAGGTTCGCCTGAAGGGTAGATTATAGAACAAGCATATGTTATCCTCCTAAATCTTGACAAAAATAAAGAGGTACTGGTCAACAATGACTGGGGAAAATTGGGAAGAAAACTTGAAAAACTTTATTGGTAGCAAGTCACTCTTGAACATGACACTTTTTCTCTGCATCTGAGCCAGGTTGGGTTGTTCCATTCACTGGTCATATCACCATTGGTCCATCACACCATCCATATTTGGGTTTAATGCTACCAATCCATCGTCAGTGTCGCCAATATGTTCAAGAGAAGTCATTCAGAGAATTCGCCTGTCTCACCCACTCCAATACATTCACGCTCCATTCTTTCATGACCGCCACCCTGAACCCTGTATTATCAGATCGTTTTCACCTCCAAAATCATTTGCTTCGTTCCATGTCGAAGATGTGGGATTCATTAAGGCCCTCCTACGATGGGTCACTTCTTGTCGATATCTACTCATTCTCCAAGAAGTCGACCTAGGAACAACCCTTTCAGTACCTTGAAGCTTGCATGCCTCAATGGCAAGTTTCTCACTTTCGGTGATAGGTTTACATTAATGGCCTTCAATCAAGAGATTTTGTGCAGTGTTTGACACCAAGTCCTTTTTCACACCACACGAATTATACTATAGAGGGTCATTGTCATTATTGGTGATTCCTCTCATGCCTGTTAACAACTTACATCATTGGCTAGTAATCAGGCGATGTCTTTCCATGTTCGACTCTAGAACATTTTTCACATGGATCGACTTCTACTTTGAGTGAAGATTGAACAAGTTTTGAAGACCCTAGATCTAGTTTCATCCATCTGGGATGTGATATATTCAGGAATATAAAGACATCAAATGTACATCATTGCCGAACAGATGATCATCCAAATCAAAGGATGATGAGTCTGAATCATCAGTCTGCCACACAGACGATTGTCTGTCCTATGTACATGAAAATTATTTTATAAAGCTAAGCATGGGAATGCCTGCCTCAGCTAGTTCATGAAAAATATTATGAAGATAATGTATTGCATTGTATCTTATTATAGGTCGCCTCTCAACTCGAAAAAACTTCGGATCCTCATGGTAAAGCATTTCACCCGACATCAAAAGATTAATGACCTCACGCTTTAGGGGACAATTGTTATAGACATTTTTGGGCACTACGACACCAATCATAAATTTCCATAAACTTAGGGCTCCTAAGTCCGTAAAAGTGTTGCTTCACTGCCTAAAGGAACAAGGTCAGTTGATTACATCATCTCCCAGAAGTTCTCCACTAAAAACTGCTCAGAAATGGTCAAAACTAGACCATACTAAATACCCAGTGCAAAGGGTGTGATGCATATCACCTTTCCTATGTAAAGGGTGCGATGCATATTGAATGGCCCCTCTGTAGGGTGCGATGGTCGGGAATGGACAAATGGCAAAGACAGTTTGCGAGGTGGAAGATCATGGAATATTCTAGAAGCTTCCCCTCTGACACTTGCCTCTCTGTTTTCAACCAGGGATGAGTAATATATCATCAGTCTCCAAGTGGAATCAAGAACTATCAGAAAGAGGACACTAATCAAAACCCCAAAAGATGACTCACCCCCCTACAATCATCTATATATGGATCCCTCATCACAGAGATCTGGAGGCTAGAATTTTGTATCTTGTAGAGAAGTGTTGTTGGTTTTCTGGTGAAACTTCATAGTGTTGGGTGATCTAAGCTTTACTTGAGGTGAAGAAGGGATTTCTTGCTGGAGGATGATGCTCCGTCAGAACTATTGGTTGTAATCCTCTTGCTTCTCTTGATATTAATAAAGCTATTCAAGTTTTCCTCCATATTCTTGTATGTTTGATTATATATGCATTTATATGGTTACATATCTGGTCCTATGTAATTTATGAATATAGATCTTTGTTCTTCGATAGTAGTATGTTGCTTTGATTCTATAGGTGCTCTTTGAAGCTGGGCAGAGGAAGAAGAAGCGACAAAGGCCTATCAGGAAGGAGAGGAATCAAGCAAGGAAACCAAGTGCAAGGCTAAGGTTGGTGTCCTTTGTTCCACTCTTATCTATTTTCATAAAGGAAAGCAAAAGTAGACTTTACTTGTTTGTTTCTAAGATAACTACCAGTCTTAGTGGGAATAGCAGCTTCGAGTAGACACTATTCCCGGTAACAAAAAGGTAAGAGATGTTTGGAGTTTCCTAGGATTAGTAGGGTACTATAGAAGATTTGTTAAGGATTTTAGTAAGCTAACCTCTCCATCTTTTGGTCTTTTAGAGAAAGATGTTGAGTTTATATGGAATGCCAACTGTCAAGAGGCTCTGGATACCTTGAAAAGTAAACTGGTGACTGCTCCAATTTTGAGAGGTCCAAACAGGGCCCTACCTTTCCACATTCATATAGATACCTCAAACAAAGCGATAGGAGCAGCCTTAGGGAAAGTTGATGAGAAGCTACCTGATGCCATATATTTTGTAAGTAAAAACTTGTCTAAGGCAAAATTAAACTACACTGTAACCAAAAAAGAGCTCCTAGTTGTAGTCCATTCCCTAAAGAAGTTCAAACACTACATCATCGGATATCAAACATTCGTACACACTGATCATGTTGCAATTAGGTATTTAATGAAAAAACCAGATGTAAATGCTTGTATTATTAGATGGTTACTTTAATTTTTGCAATTTGATCTAACCATTGTTGATAAGCAGGGTAAGGAAAATGTTGTTGCTCATTTTCTATCTAGATTAGATCTGCCTGCAAGTGAAGAAGGAATGGTGGATGATCAAATGCCAGATGAACACTTATTCGCTATCTTAGTACTCTCTCCAGGGTTTGCTGATATAGCAAATTACTTGGTTTCAGCACAGTTTCCACCACACCTATCCTCAAAAGAGAAAAGCAATATCATGAGCAAAAGTGCCCCATTCACCTGGATTGGGGGCAATCTCTTCAAACATGGCCTAGATCAGATTTTGAGGCGATGTGTCAAGGAGGAGGAAGTTTTTGACATTCTCCTAACCTGTCATGATGGGCCCTGTGGGGACCATTTTGCAGTAAAGAGGACCACCTTCAAAATTCTGCAAGCATGTTACTATTAGCCCACTCTTCATCAAGATGTCAGGAGATATATCAATTAGTGTGACCGATGTCAAAGGATGGGAAAACCTACTCCAAAGGATGAGATGCCCTTGCAACTGCAAGTGACTTTCAAGCCATTTGAGAAGTGGGGAATGGACTTTGTGGGTCCCATCAACTCTCCTTCAAAACATAAATCTTACATCATTGTGTGCACTGATTATCTAACAAAATGGGCAGAAACAAAGGTGATTAAGGTAGCAATAGAAGAAAAAGTAGCTGAGTTTTTGAGAGAAAATATATTCTACAAGTTTGGCTATCCAAGAGAATTAGTCACAGATCAAGGGATTCAGTTTACATCCAATCTAATTGAATACCTGCTCAAACACCATAAAATTAAGCATAGAAAATCCACCCCTTATTATCCGCAAGTGAATGGATAGGTGGAAGTCATTAATAGAGCTTTCGAAGGAATTTTGACCAAGGTAGTGAGCAACAATAGAAAGGATTGGGAAAATCAATTGGTTGAGACTACTTGGACCTATAACACCACCTGGAAAACCACCACAGGGTTCACACCTTATGATTTGGTTTATGGGAAGAAGGCTTTGCTATCAAGAGAATTTGAATATAACACGTTAAGGATGGCAGCTCAGCTGGACCTAGATCTCAGGCATGCACAAAAGGAAAGGTTACTTTAGCTAAATGGATTGGATGAATAGAGATTGCAGGCCTTTCTCTACTCAGAGGTAGTCCAACTTCAAAGGAAAATATGGCATGACAGACACCTCAAAGAAAAACAATTCCAGGAAGGAGATTGGGCATTGTTGTATGATTCAAGATATAAAGATTTCAGGGGCAAACTGAGGACAATATGGTTGGGACCATACACATTAGAAAAATGCGATGACAATGGTTCAGTTCTGATCCAGACCATCGATGAAGAAGCCATCCCCATGCTCGTCAATGGGCATCAGTTGAAGATCTACAGGAAGCCCCTCTCCAAGTAGGAATTCATTGAAAATCTAAGTAAAACAATGTTGGTAGTGGAGAAGGTCTCTGCCTCCACTCCACCCATACTCTAGACAAAATAATAATAATAATAATAATAAAATAAAATATCCTTGGGTGAAACCTCCTGGAGGCGCTCCAACTATCTCAAAAAAAAAGAGAAAAAAAATTGAAAAAAAAGAAGGAAAAAATAGAAAAGCTAACATCTCTTGAATGCATTGTAGATTGCAGGAGCCTCACAGGAAAAAAGGACATGGCCAGGCTGCATACATAGATCATTTCTCCATCACCATTATCTTTTCCCAGACCCTGGTCTCACTTGTTCTGGAAATTTTGCATCCTACAGGAAGCTCTATGCATTCTACAGGAGGCTCCTGTAGAAACCACAGAGAGCTTGAAATCAAGTTCAGAAAAGAATCATAGGGCTAGAAATTTGTCCAGAAGACCTATGGACCTCCATGCCACCATTAATCCTCCTAATTCCTTATTCCATCCCTACAATACTACATTTCCACTCGCTTCTTTCCTCCCCGCACAGAAAATACATAAATTCTATTTCTTTTGTTTTTTAAAAAAAATGATGAAGGATAAAAAGTAGCATTTCTAAACTTGTTTCTTACCTGGTGCACACTAGCTACTTTTTCCTTTTTCTTCAGAAACTTCCTTAGCTATACCTTCATTCCCTGCTCAAACCTCAGCCAAAAATTTTAGAGGGAGAAGCAGTTACAGGAAATCCTGCAGGATTCTTGTAACAGCTGATCCCTTTAAAAAAAAGCTCCAAAGGCAGGGTCAGTGTAGCCATAGGTGTATACAACGTGCAATGAGTCATTCCTGATTAATAAGATCACTAGCATGAGATAGCTTGATCACTAGTTCAAAGGCCATGAGCGGCCAACAACAACAACAATCTAAGAACAAAGTGCAAAGTCTAGACATGCAAAGCACAGTAGCGACTAACAGGTAAGTGGCTAAACCCATTCCTTTGTTGCATGAATATGATTTAGAAACTACATGAACCATTGAGATGGTCATGATTAAATAAAATTGGTGGCTAGCTAACTAGCCACCCTCATCCAGTTCGAACAAGCATCATCCAATTCAAACAACGTTTAGTGAATGCAATCGGCATGTGTATTTAGTCAACTCGGGAAGAAAAACTCAAAACATGTAGTGATGGTGGGGGATAACAGGAATGATAGAAGTGATTGCGAGCAGGTGGCATGAAGTATGATAATGGCACTATAGTAGGGACCAATGTTCCGGATGGGGATAATGTACCCTTCTTGCCACCTCACCTCGTCACCGCAAAAAATGCCATAAGATTAAGTACGTTGAGGTTGAAGCCTCCACCACCTTTGTTTTCATTTGAATCGACGAGTTCTCAACTACAACAACTCACCTACCACTTTCAGAACCTCGAAATAGTTGCTCTCTTCTAGTTTCGAAACCCTTCTTCTTATCAGGCTCCCCAGGAGCATTATCACACTCTACAAGAGCAGAAACATAGTCTACAGGAGCCTTTCTACAGGAAGGCTAGTGAACAACTCTGCAAAGGGAAAATTCGATATTTTGTGCCAAATTTGAGCTCGAAAGAAGGTAGGCTCGAACAACCCACTATACATGTTAATTATATACAAAAGGTGGTGGATTTGAAACAAAGTACTGAGGTGAAAAATAAAGGGAAAGTGAGAACAGAAGTTTGCTTGTGTTTTTCGGAAATATATACAGACTCTCCATTTTACTCTCTGCACTAAAAGTCTATCTCTTTCTTCACCATATTCTCCTGTATGAAGAAGTGATGTAACCATAGGAAATTAAGCCTGTAAAGCACTGAATTTGCATTGGGTGGTCTATTTGCCTTTCTCTTTGTGTTGTTTTTTAAAAGAAAAACTATTGATTTCCTCCAACAACCTGAGAAGTAAAGTAAGGTTGAGAACAGAGTTTGAAGGGCAAGAAAATTAAAATTTATTTTTGTTAAAAAGAAGAAACACAAAAAACTCTCTCTGGTTCCAGAAAAACCTCAATTGTTCCTCTGTTTTCAAGTTTGAAAGTTTGTTGCCTTCCTCCTCACCTGAGAATTTCCACTAGTCACTAAACATCATGACATGGGGTTTTATGAGAAAGGAGCCTCTAAATTCCACCAAATTGCATGAACACTCAAAAGTGGTAGCCCTCTTTACCGAGGCAAATTGCATACCTTTCTCTGAGAAATTTCATGGATATGATGAGGAAGTTACAGATGAATTTTTAATATCTTTAAAAACCCATTCAAAAACCCATGCTACAGTCAGTTTCATGGGTCTAACCATATAAATTACACCAGAATTCATCAGCAGAATCACACGTCTTCCACTTGGGCTCCCCTGGAGAAAAGAAGAAAAACCACTAGGACAGGTTGCTAAAAAGACCTTTTTCCAGCCTGATGATCATCCTGTGGAGGATAAGAATGGGATCAGAAGGACAAGTATATCTTATTCATCAGGTGAAGTCAGCTACCAGATCATGAAATATAACTCCTGTGAAGGAAGATACAATATAGTCTATGGTTATCATTTTAGATTGTTGCATGAACTAAGATATGGCATGGACCTACCTACATCTAGAAAATTCAGTCTTCCATATTTCCTCCTATGATCCTTGATAGAGTGGGGCACCAAATTTAATGCAGGGGTTCCAGACCAACTGGCTCACCATGGGCTCATTAAATTGCTGGTAGAGGATGCCCTCCACACATACACAATCCTTATAGCCTGGGAAATTTTCAGGAACATGAATAAAGAAGATGACATAAAAACTTTCACTGATGACCTTAGCCCATCTAGCAGTGAAGAGGAGGAGTAGAAAGAGGAACTTGAGAAGGAAATCCATGAAGAAGCATAGAATATTAATTTACTAGAAGAAAAAGAAGAAAAACAAAGAGGAGAAGAGAAACCTGACACAACCACAATTGGACCTAAAGGAGAGAAGAAAACAAAATCAAAAGTAGAAAAAGGGAAGGCCACAACAGAGAAAAGCAAAAGGACAAGAACTGAAAAGAAGAAGCCCAAGACAGATCAGAAAATGGTTGCCACAAGAAAGGTAGAGACTCAGCAAGTAGAGGGGAAAACAACACCAGAGATAGCAGAAACAACATAATAGACAATAGACATAGGTAAAACTACAGAGGAAGAAGAAGAAAAATAGCAAGAAGAAGTGTCTCCTGAGACACTAGAAAGAGAAGCAATGGTTGTTCTTGCTGCACTTAGTACCTCAGCTAAGAAAAAATGGAAAAGAAAAATACAACCATCTATGTATTTCAAAGCTCGAAAGAGCACCACGATCAAGATGGGCAAGCCTTAGCCACCTTTCAAAGAACCCATCATCATTGAGGATGAACCTACTGTAACAAAGGAGTAATCTCACTCCAAAATCTCCATCACTTATGAGAGAGGAAGCCCTAAGACCTCTACCTGGAAGGAAAGGATCAAATTAATGGACTCTAAAGTAGTCCTACAGGAGGCACAAACCTCTCTACAGGAGACATTCACAAAGCTCAAAGGAACTGAAAAACTGTAAAAGAAGGTAGAAGAACAGTCCCAAGAGGAATATAAGGCGAAAGAGATACTAGAGCTTGGACCTCAGACTAACTTAGGCTCCTACTACAACCTTCTGGAAGGTGGGAAGATCATCCCACAAAAGTTTGTAGAGCCTCTTTTCTTCGAGTTGGAAAGAGAAAGAGTCAGGACCCAAACATGGATGTAGATTGCAAAATCCAAAGGGGTTTAAGACATAGGGCATATGGAAAACAAGTTGAGAGAGATGAGCAGAGAATTGAGCATGGTAAGGCATATAGAGAGCATCAGAAGGGCTCAATTGCAGGAAGAAAATGAATTGTTGTAAAAGTAGCTACAAGAAAGGGAACCTCAAGGAGGAAATGAGCTGTCAATCTTGAAAGGATAACAACAAAAAGAGGGACCCCAGGAAGATAGTGAGACAATAGAGAGACAACAACAAGAAAAAGAATCCCAGGTAGACACTAAAGTGCTGATTTTGAAAAGGAAGCTACAGGAAAAGGAAGCCCAGTTAGCCTGCATGGCCAGCTGGGCAATGGAAGTATTATAGTGTAGGAAGCTAGCCACATCATATGCACTGTACCTCAAAGATCAGTGGCTACAATTTCAGATTAAAGCACTGGCCCAGAGGGGCACAATACCATTTCAACATAATGGCAAATTTATGCATTTATGTGATCACAGTTTAGCTGAGGATAAAGCAAAGCTAAAAAAATTTTACCTACACAACATGACACTTACTGACATGAATTTATGGGATCCAAATGCTACATTGGGAGACTTGTAGCTCATGGCTATGGCATCTTGCATGAGCCATGAAGAAAAGAGAGCAGTGAAAATTTAGAAAATGATGGAAAAAGAGCTGAGTGAGACCCTAATGATTAAAGTAGAACCAGTAGAACCCTTGGCTCTCATCTATGCCCACCAACACCTTGTGTCTAATCCTCAAGTTCTACCTAATTATGTTGACAAGAAATCATAGGCTATTTCTCATTTCGAGGATAAGGAGAGATTGTTTGGTGATGACTGTATTCATGCCTGCATGAGAAGGTGGAATACATTGCCACATAGCCTAAGGATCAGGGAGTATCACTCCCCAAATAGGATGAGACAAGCCATGAGGAGAGTGTCCCTATATAAGCACTCAATGCAAAATTTGAAAGCCAACTGGATTGGTCTTAAATTCAATCCTCCACTATTGCTAGGACTATTGGAAGGAGTCTAGGAGGAGGAAGAACATAATCAATGGGAAGAATTGGAGAGGAAAGAAGGTTTCCATGATAGAGAGGAAGACATCACATCAAAGGCTTGGGATGTCAAGTAATCTGCTAGAGACATTAAAGATGAAGAGTTATATTAGTTGCTCAAAGGATGAGCAACCCATTTAGCAGGGGGATGATGATGAGCCCCAGAAATGGGTAATTATATGGGCTCATTCTGCCTCTTATTTCAACTTAACCCACCATTCTCATTAGTTTGTTGCATGTTTTTGAATATATTTATGCTAATAGAGTGAACTAGGTTAGTCACTTTGCCATGTAGTCTAATGTGTGTTTTATGTAGATTGTTTGTTCAATTTTGGATAAAGACAAGGAATTTATGAGCAAATGCCAGCCAAACTCGAGGAAAATAGAGAAGAGGACTTATAGGGGGGATGTCTCCTTCATTAGTGACCCCTTTCCTCAAATCCTCCATCGGCAACTCGGAGCACAAAGGCCCATATTGATGATTCCAAGGGGTAGCCGAGCAAGTCAAGTAGGACTGTTGTTTATCTTCAGTTCTAGGAAGTCGAGTTCCTTGATTTCAGGAGGACTATTGGAAGTCCCCATTTGTATAAATAAGAAGGCTTAGAGACTTAGTAGTTTATCCAATTATTAGTATATTTTTGCACTTTTGTGCAATATTGTGTTGAACTCATTTCCGAGTTCCTTTTTTAGAACAATTTATGTAATGTAACTACTATTTTTTATAATGAAGATGAAATAGTTTTTGAGCTAGCACTGATCTCTTTCAGAGGGCTGAAGCTCTTGGGTTAGGGCCCAACCCAAGCTTCCCAACACCTACTACTTTGTAATATGATTTTGTTTCAATTCATGAGTTAATTTCTGTTGCATAGATTCACTTTACTTTCTTAGATTAGGTTGCTTTTGATGGTTAGTATAGTTGCTTTTCTTTCAAGTTGCTTAAGTAAGTTGCTGCAGTGATAGAAAAATATCCAAAAAGGCCAACAAGAGGTATCGATCTCCTTTCTCCCTTCCTGGGACTACGATTTTAGGTCAAGGCACTACTGTTGCCACGAAAAACACAGTTTTTGCTCTTCCATGCAACTGCTAGTGTGATAATTTGATTTGGGAAAGTTGATATTGGTTCAGATTCATTTGCTTAGATCATTTCCTGTTCTTCTCCCATAGTTATCTTTCATTCTTTTCTATTCATAAGGTAATATTCATTGTTTTCTATTTTTCGGTCCGAAATTAGGTCAAGCTAGAGAAACTTCAATTTTTAGTTCTTTCTTTCGTCAGTTTTGATAAGTAAATGTGCATATCACTTGAAATACATCTCGGCTCACCATACATCAATCAAATAGCTAGCACCAACCCACTTCTCCTATATTTCCCAAATCATTCACAACATTTTGCCAATCTACCCTAATTTCTGCGTTTTTTCATAAAGATGCTTTCTTGCCATTTGAACAAATCCAACCATCACGTTCGTTCTTGATCTCGCTTTGTTACCGAGAATATTGTCCACTTGGATGTTTCTATTCCACTAAGATGGGTGGCTATATTAGAAACAAACAAGTAAAGTCTACTTTCATTTTCCTTTATGAAAATAGACAAGAGGGAGACCGAGGAGACCAACCTTAGTCTTGTGCTTGATTTCCTCTCCTTCCTGATAGAGCTTTTCAGCTTCTCTTTTGTTTGCCCAGCTTCAAAGAGAACCTATGGAATCGCAAAAACATACTACTATCAAAGAAACCAAGATCTATATTCATAAATAACACAGGACCAGATGTGTGTTAACCATACAAATGCATATATAAAAAAGTACACAAGAATATGGAGGAAAACTAGAATAGCTTTATTAAGATGAAAAGTAGCAAGAGGATTACAACCATATGTTTTGACCCAGCATCATCCTCCATCTAGAAAGCCCTTCTTCACCTCAAGCAAAGCTTAGATTACCCAACACTATGAATGTACAACAGAAAACCAACAACACTTCTCTATAAGATACAAAATTCCAGCCTCTAGATCTCTATGATGAGGGATCCATATATAGATGATTATAGGGAGGTGAGTCATCTTCTGGGGTCTTTATTACTGTCTTCTCTCTGATAGTTCCTACTTCCACTTAGAGAATGATGATATCTTACTCATCCCTGGTCGAAAGTAGAGAGGCAGGTGTCAGAGGGGAAGCTTCTGGAAGATTCCATGATCTTCCACCTCGCATTTTGTCCATGCCGTTTGTCCATTCCCGACCATCGCACTCTACAGAGGAGAAATTCAGTATGCATCACACCTTGTACACTAGGAAGGTGATATGCATTGTACCCTCTGCACTGGGCTTTCAATATGGTCTAGTTTTGACCATTTATGAGCAGTTTTTGGTGGAGAACTTCTGGGAGATGATGTAATCAGCTGACCTTGTTCCTTTAGGAAGTGAAGAAACACTTTTACGGACTTAGGAGCCCTCAATTTATGGACATTTATGATTGGGGTTGAAGTGCCCAAAAATGTCTATAACAGTTGCCCCGTAAAGCATGAGGTCGTTAATCTTTCTGATGTCGGGTTAAATGCTTTACTATGAGGATCTGAAATTTTTTTGAGCTGGGAGGTGACCTGTAATAAGATACAATAAAATACATTATTTTGACAACATTTTTTCATGATATAGCTGAGGCGGGCATTCCCATGCTCAGCTTTATAAATTCATTTTCATGTACATAGGACAGACAATCGTCTGCGTGACAGACTAATGATATGGACTCATCATCCTTTGATTTGGATGATCATCTGTTCGGCGATGATGTACACTTGGTGTCTTTATATTCTTGAATATATCGCAACCCAGATGGATGAAACTAGGTTCTGGGTCTTCAAAACTCGTTCAATCTTCACTCGGAGTACAAGTCGATCCATGTGAAAAATGTTCTGGAGTCGAACATGGAAAGACATCACCTGATTACCAGCCAATGATGTAAGCTATTAACAGGCGCGAGAGGAAACACCAATAATGACAATGACCCTCAAGGTACTACATATAATTCACGTGGTGTGAAAAAGGACTTGGCATCGAACACCACGTAAAATCTCTCGGTCGAAGGTCATTGATGTAAACTTGTCGCCGAAAGTGAGAAACTTGCCATTGAGGCATGCAAGCTTCAAAGTACTGAAAGGGTTGTTTCTAAGTCAAATTCTTGGATAATGATCTAATGTCGACAAGAAGCGACCCATCGCAAGAGGGTCTTAATGAATCTCACATCAACGACACAGAACGAAGAAAATGATTTTGAAGGTGAAAATAATCTGACGATATAGGGTTCAGGGTTGCAGTGGGTAAGACACAGGTGAATTGTCTAAATGACCTCTCTTGAACATATCGGTGACCCTGATGATGGATTAGTAGTGTTAACCCCAAATATGGATGGCATGATGGACCAATGGTGATGACCAACGAACGAAACAACCCAACCCAGCATGGATGCGGAAGGAAAGTGTCATGTTCAGGAGTGACTTGCTACCAATAAAGCTTTTTCAAGTTTTCTTCCCAATTTTCCACAGTCATTGCTGACCAATACCTCTTTATTTTTGTCAAGCTTGAGGAGGATAACATATGCTTTTTTTATAATCCACCCTTTAGGCGAACTTGTCGCTATATTTTAGCAAGCCTAGCAACACTGAAACTCGTTCTCGTCCATGTGGACGAGTTTGTCGCTATTTGGTTTTAACGAGTTTAACGACAAATATAATTGGGTCCCTTTCAATTTTAGAGAGTCCGAAAGGAACAAGAAGGAGACTCCAACGATTCTTTTTCGTCATTCAGTCCCTTAAGTCCGAAAAAAGCGTAAAATAATACAAAAGGGATGAATTTTTTATAGTTTTAATGAGCCGAACAAGACAGGCAATCGATCTTTTTGTGTAATAATCCCTAAGGTCCAAAAAGATTAAAATATAGAGGAGGGATAGCACTTCCGATGACTTTAATGAGTCAGAGAGGCCAATCGCTCGAAAATATTTTCATATTTTACAAGTCAAGTGAAAAGAGCTTAAAGAAGACTCGTTTTCGAGGAACGAGTGATGGTTTTAGGTAGCAACTGATTCCAGGTAAGATTTGGAATTTTCCAATCACGGCAGTGTCACAAGGATGGCTAATAGAATCACTCTTTGCAGATGTTCCTCGAAGGGGTAAACAATCATGTGGGGGTGAATGATCGGCTAAAAACAGAGTGAGGTGATGATGAGAGCACGACCAAGGCTCAAAAGTTGGTGATAAGGCAGTCACAATGGTTGTTTACCGGTTCATTTTTTAATGAGCTTAAACATCGGGGCAAACATTTGCTCATGAATTATGTTTATTTCTTAACAAGATTGAAGTATGCGCTAAAACTACTCGTGGGGGATTTATTTTTTAACAAGCTTGAACCCTGCGTTAACATTTCTCGCCAGGCGTATAATAAGAATGTCTAATTCAAGATGCCATTTTTTATGGGCCTTGCACCTTTTGAAGCTTTGGCCCACATCCTTTATTTATGCAAGCTAGGAAACGACTAGCCTTACGGGTTTAAAGGGTTAGAGGTCCTACAAATTTAAGAAATAAATAGCCGCTCTTCACTTGCCCCTAGGTATAGGGAAAAATCCCTAGGTTACTATGAAAGTTCCATCTGCATAGCAGACAGAAAGCTCCCTTGGCGATGTCTATCGAAATAGACAAAGGGGAGTGGCGTAGAGATACTCCACT
This sequence comes from Pinus taeda, assembly GCA_000404065.3. Lineage (NCBI taxonomy): Eukaryota > Viridiplantae > Streptophyta > Pinopsida > Pinales > Pinaceae > Pinus > Pinus taeda. Next base: position 70,389 of record APFE031167174.1, on the reverse strand, counting down.
CACATAACTTTAATGAAGGTATCTTATTCCAGCTTGATCCCATTTTTTTGTAAGGACGGGTTCATCAGACTAGTCATATATCCCTCGCAAAAACCTACTCTATACCCAAGGTTTTCCTGCCGAAACAGACCAGGGTGCATGCCCCCTGGATTTTAGTCACATCCTCCTGAATCAGTCGCGCTCATCAGGTGGACGGACTGGATATTGATGAGACATTCCTTGCATGAAGAGACCATTTAGGGATGGCATTTGACTATTTGTGATGTGTGAACCGGGCAATGACATTTGGTCTATGAGCTTGACCATTCTGCCTTCGTGCAGAAAACACATTACTCTAAAGAGTGAGGAGACGATGGCTCCCATGCAATAAATATAGTCGCGTCCAAGGAGTAGATTATAATCTAATGGTCCTTGAACTACCATTACATTCATGTGAAAAGTTTTCCTTCTCAAAGTAATGGGCATATTTGGAAGGATCCCTAAAGGTCGACTGGTTCCTTTGTCAAAGCCTATCAGATTTCTCATTTCAAGCAAAAGAAATGGCGAACCAAGCGATTTCCAAGCATTTGAGGAAAGGATACTCACAGAAGCCCCTTCATCGATGATGGTACTAGCCATGACCATTGTGTAAGCTTGTACAATGATTCTGAATGGTACATTAGCTGGTAAATGGGGTTTGCCTAGTAGATTCCAGTCGAAGGAAACGACTAGGTTGCTTGGTGGTGGGACCCAATAGATGGTCGGATATGACTCTGATGAACTTCCTTCCTACGATAAAGGAACGGGAGGACTGCCCCCAAGTTCATCGGAGTCTGTGTTGACAAAATGAATTTGAACGGTGTCGTTCTCTTTCTCTTCAGTGACAGTATCATTCGAAGATGAATACTCTGAAGGCAAGACTGGGTCAACTGTCGTCTCGACCTTTTGACTTTCATTTGGTATGGATTTAGAGGGTTCATTTTCAATGATAAACGTTTCAGCCGACCACAATGATGGGCCAGCCAGATTTTCAACCGTGGAGGACTTAGCAAGAGTTTTTTATATCTAGGAGGAAGTCGTAACGGTGAAACCAGACGATCATCCAAAAATCTTTTAGCCTCGTCAAGGAAGGGACAATCGTGGACGACGTGATTGCCTTCACACAACTTACAAGGAAATTTGGGATTCCTTTTCTGTCCATGTGCTTCACTTTCACTAGTTGATGGTGTGCAGTCAACATGATCGTTAGAGGTTGATGCCACCGAATTGTGCAAACGAGAAGACCAGTCCCTTAAGATCCGAGGGATGCAGGGACAATCTCGGTGATAGTGGTCTCCATTGCAAATGACACAAGGAGATTTAGGTTTCGACGGTGTGGCATGAGGATTTTCGCTAGATGACCCTTGGTTGCCCCCTTTCGATTTTGTTTCCTTTTTCTTCTTTTCCTTTTTCTCTTTCTGCTTCTTCTTCTTCTTAGTTACTTGATTTTTAGCTTTATCGACTTTATCAAGTGAAGAGGAAGGAGGAGTGGGAGAATTAGACGAAGTAGAAGGTTGGGAGGCAACTCTAGTGTCATCTAGTTGATGATTTGACTGTTCAGGAATTACGGGATTCTGAACGAGAGAGGTAGAGAAGAGCCAGACAGGCAAACCAATTGTCAACCCTGGAAGTGACAAAGTGGCCATATGGGGTGCACCAACATCTCACCAAGAGGAGAAGGGACTAGGATTTCCTCCAAGGGGAAACCTTGGTTGGTAGACTCTATTTTATCAACCTAAAGACCAATGGGGGAATTTGTGATGTTATTCTAATTAAAATAAATTTTAGATGCTTTGACACAACTTGTTTTTTCAATTTTAAAGAGTCAAGAAAAAACAAAAGATGACTCTAGTCGCCATCGATTTTTATTGAGCCTGAAGTGACAAGTGCTCAGAGGACCTTTTCCTTTAAGGAGTCTAAAAAGGAGCAAAATAGACTTCTCTAGAGATCTAGGCAAAGAGGCTTACCAAACCAATCACAAAACTGCAGAATACTTTTTACGGTACGACAATCAATCTTCCCGAATGATGTGTTCAGTGCATTGCGATCAATAGGGTGGCAGACACGGCTTCCTAAGGATAAAGGATGCAGCCGATTGTGGTCTCCCAATATATACTTGACGGTACATGGGAGCACAAGTTCGTACTGGAACTTGCCATCTCAGAGTGGAGGAATCACCCAACCAACACTGAAAACAATAGTTACCAAGTTTTACGACGCTGGAATACATTTCTAGCCTAGACCTCTAGATGTTGTGCGTTAAGTTCCAAAGCGTTGTTAGATTCATTAAATTTATTTTAAGTTGATCTTGCTTAAAAATTTGCCTTCCAGGTTCACTGTGTGATGTGTATATAATTCCTACAATGCAGTCTAAGATGATAAACAGACGTTTAATCTTCTTTCGGCGATGAAAATCCTAGCTACTAAGGAAAGAAAATTAAGAATCTTTTTGCAAAGAGCACATAGCACAGGCTAAATGCACTGTCTTAAATCAAACCAAGCAGTCAAAATGCAAATGTACATGCATGTATTTGTTTTCAGCCTTGTTAATGTATGAATGATAATAAGAAAGCTATGTCCAAATCTGAATTACTTTTAAAGTGACAGTACTCAACAAATTTCATTTTCAAAATGAAGTGAATGTAAGATAGACACTTTGCAATTTTGAAATGAAACTTTCTTTTCGACACTTTAAAAAATACTAATTCAAATCATATGCAATAGTAATTGTATAATTAACTATCAAGAACATTGGTATTGTCTTCTAAAACTGAAAAATGACAGCTACAACATTTTCAGATCCAGAAATGACAGTTTAACTATGCTACTTTTTTGCAAAAGACAACTGAAAACGGCACACAATACATAAAAACACTTACAGTTCTTTGCACTAAGGAGGCAGAATAATGCAATAGAAGGGGGTTTTCATAGAAATACACTGACTACAGACAGCAAAACTCTTGAATAGGATTGAAAACAGTGAGAAAAAACCACAGTCTGAAGGTAAAGTTAGCCTTCCCTGACCATCGCACCTGTTACATAGTGAAACCAGTATGCAGCACACCTACTGCACTCGGGAAGTGCGATGCATACACTCTTCCTTGAAGGCAGGGTACGATGGTACCAGTGCGAGACTTTAAACAAGTTTTCACTCACAGTTTGCAATTCAGTTCAGGGATTTAGGTCGAGTAAGTAATGTTCATTGTATGTAAAACACAAGGGTGATCTAAAGAGGTTACTATAGCCACCACTTAGGCCAATTAGGTTGTTTGCAGATCTATTATTTAATTCATAAACAAAACCTAGAGATAGACTGAGGCAACATTGATCTACTTTGAATTTTTATAACAAATGTAGTTCGAAGGCTAGCTAGCTTGACTTCAGGCTCTTTCTGTAAGTTTATAAAAGAAACAAAGATAGATAGACTAACAAACAATCTAGTCTCTCCCCAGTGGAGTTGCCATTTTGTTATCGGGAATAGTGTCCAATCAGATGCTGCTATTCCCACTAAGATGGGTGTCTATCTTAGAAACAAACAAGTAAAGTGTACTTTCATTTTCCTTTATGAAAATAGACAAGAGGGAGACCAAGGAGACCAACCTTAGTCTTGCGCTTGATTCCTCTCCTTCCTGATAGAGCTTTTCCACTTCTGTTTTGTTTGCCCAGCTTTAAAGAGAACCTATGGAATCATAACAACATACTACTATCAAAGAAAAAAAGATCTATATTCATAAATAACACAGGACCAGATGTGTGTTAACCATACAAATGCATATATAAACATGTACACAAGAATATGGAGGAAAATTAGAATAGCTTTATTAAGATGAAAAGTAGCAAGAGGATTACAACCATATGTTCTGACCCAGCATCATCCTCCAGCTAGAAAGCCCTTCTTCACCTCAAGCAAAGCATAGATCACCCAACACTATGAATGTACACAAGAAAGCCAACAACACTTCTCTATAAGATACAAAATTCCAGCCTCTGGATCTCTGTGATGAGGGATCCATATATAGATTATTATAGGGAGGTGAGTCATCTTCTGGGGTCTTGATTAGTGTCTTCTCTCCGATAGTTCCTGGTTCCACTTGGCAAATGATGATCTCTTACTCATCCCTGGTCAAAAATAGAGAGGCAGGTGTCAAAGGGGAAGCTTCTGGAAGATTCCATGATCTTCCACCTCGCATTTTGTCCCTGCAATTTGTCCATTCTCGACCATCACACCCTACAGAGGAACAATTCAGTATGCATCAGACCTTGTCCATTGGGAAGGTGATATGCATCGTACCCTCTACATTGGGCTTTCAGTATGGTCCGATTTTGACCATTTATGAGTACTTTTCAGTGGAGAACTTTTGGGAGATGATGTAATCATCTGACCTTGTTCCTTTAGGCAATGAAGCAACACTTTTAGGGACTTAGGAGCCCTCGGTTTATGGACATTTATGATTGGGTTTGAAGTGCCCAAAAGTGTCTATAACACCCTTAACAAGCTATAGACACCTCAACACCTTCATCTAGCCTTCAGTTCCCCTTTTCTATCATTTTTACACCTTCAAATCTCCAAAAATAGCTCTCGTCCTCCTCCTCTAGATCCTCCTGTAGATCCTTTGTACCCTCCTGTAGAATTTTTTGTGAGTGATTTTTCAAAGTCTGATCACTATGGAAGTCTCCAGAAGTGTACTAGGGGATTCTTAGGACCTCCCCACACCTTCATTCACCTCTACAACAACCAACTTTATCTTCCTATGCCACCAAACCTCTGCACAGTCACAACCACATAAATCACAAGCACAATAATTTCACATAAAAACACTCAAAAGTACAAAAAGATGATTTCTTCTCATTTCTTTTAAGAAGTAGCTTGAATAAATGCAATTTACCTTTTCAATAGTCAATGGCCCTTATTTCATTAGTTTCCATCTCTTTTCTTGCAAAACTAGGGTTAGTGGGTAAACTAGGGTATGCTAGGGTTTGCGTTTCGTTTAAGTTTTCATTCTCTTTCTGCAAGTAGAATAGCCCCTATAGAGTTATTTTCCTTTCATCACAGTTAAAAGCTTCTTCTGAGAACTCATAAAAGTTTGCTTAAGCTCCTAGCGAACTTGCGCCAGCTGACCAAGTGACAGTGCAGTAAGAGCTAGTACTTGTGCATACACCACCATCACTTCCAAGTTTGTTACGAACTACCAGGTTGATAAAATTAAAGAAGGATTCCCCAAGAGTTGCAACATTATTGTTGCAATACTAGAGCCCACCAATTGTCTATCTCCATCCCTCAATGACTCTTGAGAAGTTTTCATTAACAGTTTTCTGGAGCCATCATCCCGCATCACTATCATGCTGCCTCTCTCGGTCACCTGCATCCAAATGATCGCGTGTCATGGTAGACATAAAGTTTTGGATTTGATGCCATCTTGTCATGAGTGATTGCAAGTATAGTTACACCAACAAACATGTCAATACAATGAATGGGATGAATGAAAGGAGCACATGTGGATGGATAGGTTCGCGAATGGATGAACGAATGAAGCATGCAAGTGGACGAACATGACAAACATTCACCTTCATGAACAAGTGGGCCTATCAAGCCTTCCAGCTTGAAAGCAAGGAACAACATGCCAAAGCTTCATTGAGCGAACCAAGGACCATCGAAGACTCCATGCACTTCACCATGCAAAGGTGAAGGTATGATACACCATGAAGACATCCATCAGTCAGCAACATTATAGCTGGACATGCACTCCAGCAGTAGCACGAATGTAGCAGCATTGTCATGTCAAGTCATGTCGAGTGAATTCATGAGTCATGTTGCCCATGTCTCCACTATAGGATTGTTTTCAATCAATGTGATGTAATGTGGAAGTCCAAGAGACCCACTTGTTGAATAGAGAGTCATGTAAGTCAAAAATTCATGGAAGTTGCATGGTCATGAGGGTAGTCGAATAGCCACAATGATCAGTTTCACCCTTGGCTATAAATACCCCCTCATTTTACATGAAAGGACTTTTCACCTCACCTCCTCCTACATAGCAAAGAGAGTCTGTAATATTTTCTTAGAGGAGTAAGTAGTGGCTCCAATGCCCCACTGATGGGGTTAGTCATGTATGGTGTAATGATGTGTCTTGCAACCTTCTCTTAATTCAGAAGCCTGTCAACGAACCAACACATTTTCACACATGTATTGCATTTGTTGTAAGACTAATCTTTAACACTTGTAATGCATGTTTCTTTAACCGATGTTCTACATCTGAGTTGATTCATTTATTGTAATGCATAATCTATTAATGGAAATGTGTTTTATATGTCATTAATGTTGCCCTGTCCATGTTAACTGCTCTACAGGACATCAGAAAGGCCTTTCACTTGAACCTTGTTGTAACAACCATTGCACTTGTTTGAACTGATCTGTGAGTGTTGTACGTGTTATCTTACCTTTTATGTTGTGACTGTCGCATCCAACTGGACTTCTCGGCCAGAAGGTATGTATATCATTTGTGTTGTGTGTTTCTAGTTGAGTTGGGACTGATCCCTGTCAACCTGGAACTCACCTTCACCTCCCTCCCGTCACATTGAAAGAACCATTGACACAGGTGCACTTACACTCACCAGGCACGCGAACCTCACTTCTTGAAGACAAAGAAAACCACTCTCCTATGCCAACAAGAAAGAGTTGAGGCAAATCCTTAAGATAATGGAAACTGGGCCGTCATACTAGATGGGACTCCCACACCAAACAATGTTAGTTCTAGCTAGGACTTCATATAGGGGTGATCCCCTAAATTTTGGTGGGTCCAGCACCACCAACAAGTAGTCAAAGCCAAACTTAGACTTTTTTATTATTTTTGGTCAACTTTTAAAGTGCTACTATGAACTCATTTAGATAAATTCTTAGTGTCAATATGATATATTAAAGTTTGAGTGATAAATATAGATCAAGTTTTCAAAGTCTTAAAAGGTCTAGGTTTAGTAAGTCTACGGTAATGTGTTATGATAATAATGATTGAAGATAGTAGTGGGTATTGTTTTCATGATTGGAACAAGTTGTTTCCTTTCAATTAAATTGCAAGCTCACATCAAATACTTCAACATATCATTATCACAACAAGTTTTTGTTGTGTTCCTCCTTTGCATTGTGATGTCACATTTGCTATAGTTTCTTGCACCCTGACGAACTCTAGGTTCTAGAAGCTTGTTTTTCTTATTCATTTTGTGTTTAATACCTCAAATTAAACTCAAAATGCTCAATATCGCACTTATCTGGTTAGATTCACATATATTCCTTCACCGTTGCATTTTTCACGTTGTGCCTGGAGAATTTGTTGTGCTTTCACACAATCACTACATTATGTGTTTGACCTGTGTTGAACCATCAAGTTTCACTTGCCACATATATGATGGAACCTAATAAATCAATATATTTGATGTGGAGTCTCAGAACCTTGTTTCTTCTACCCTCGAATATCAAGAAACCTATACCCCTAATTTTTTGTGTTTCTCTGCTCAGATCAAATACAAAGCACCAACTACATTCCAAAATCTCATTGTAAGCTACCCTTTGCATCTATCTAGTTTGAAACAACATGTATTGAAGATTTCTATTTCTCTCATAGGTGTTTTCCACTTGAAATTATGTTCATTGAGATCACTTGAATGATTATGAACGAGAATTGCTTGTTGAAGAAGAATTTTCCCATGCAAATACAACTGAAGAATACTTATAGGGAACGCATCATCTTATAAAGGAAGTTTGGGGCTACAAAGAGAGAAATGTGGGATGAATTGTACAAAATATAAGAGAAAGAAAGAGGAAATATTGACCTATTGGCTGAGGTGGCTAAAGTAAAAATAACAATGAGAGCTTGACCTGCACATGACTTAACACAAGTAAAAATAAAAATTAAAGTCTAGAAGATTTGTTATTAGAATCTTTCCCAACTAACAACTTTGAATGGATGCCTATTCGAGCTTGATCCCTCCCATCATAGAGCTACTTCCCTCTCTTTGTGTAACCCCTATCCCACCATGTATGGATATCATCCCTTAGGAAATTGTTAGGTCCCTATAATACTAGTGTAGCCCCTTATTGTTATTATTTGTGTATCCCCCTTATTGTTATGTTCATGCCCATGTATTCCCCATAATTTTATTATTGTGCCCCATAGAAGCCCACTATTTTCATTGTTGTGCCCTTACATTATTATTGTCACGTGGGTTCTTATTATATTGTGATCCCTTAGACTCCTATATATAATAAGGCAGTTTTTCATTTGAATAATCCTAGGATTTTTCATTTACCTAATGCAAAGGAGATTTCCCCCTCAAAGAGTATTATTTTTAAGTCATTGATCTATCCATGTGTGATTTGGTTTCATAAAATTTGGTATTAGAGCTTTGGATTCTAGGGTTTCATTGCTTCAAATAAGTCATCCTGACATTTTCACTATAGCTTTTTTCTACGAATATCTAGAAGCTGGAATTGCAACCACCTGGAGTCAAAATCGTGGTGAACATTTTATCAAAATTTCAGGTCTTTTCTTGCTATATTTTTGGATATAAGATCTGAGGAAGTTAGGGTTTTTGTAGGCTCCAGAATTCCATCTCAAACATGTGACCTATGTAAAATCATCATAACTTTCTCTCTAGGCGTTAGATTTGAATTTTGTAAAAAGTAACAGAAAGAGGATGGACTATAATTTTTGGATATCATTTTCAGGGTGGATGGTATAAACATTCACAAGTGGTAATTCATACAATTGAATCTCTACTGAACAATTCTATAATTAGGTTATCGTGAGACATTGGGTATAACTCTTTCTTTAAGAAACCAATCTTGGTCTGACTTGTTGGTATGGAAAGAATACTCATAGGGATACTAAGAGATGTAATTTTAGTGCTTTAATATTTTCAATTATAGAGATACAACAACTGAAATATATATCTCCTAAAAGAAAGAAAAGGGTTTGTATTTTTTAAATTTTGCATAACATTTGTTCGAAAAATCAGTTCAAAGTTATTCAAAGGGAATATTGAAGCATAGATATCATTCTTTGATTTAAAAATTCCTTGAAAAAAATGAACACACATAGTAATAAACCAAAAATATCTTCTATGACACATAAAGAAGAGGAAGAAATGCAACATGATATATCAAAATTGCGAGATCAAGTGCAACAAATTTTGCTCTCACAACGAGTCACAAAAATTAAAATGGAAGCTAAGATGGATGGTTTGAAGAATATTTTGAAATCAAACATGGAAGTTTTGAAGGATGGCATGAAATATAATATGGATGGTATAGAAGAAAAAATGAAAGACAGCATGGAATTTTTGAAAAATGGTTTAAAACCAGACATGGAGGGTTTGACAAAGTTGCCGCAGGAAATGCTTCCTAATGGAGAAAAGGTATTAGATGAAACTCATGATGAGAAAAAAAGAAATGTTAATCATGATTTCATAGACTCTAGGTTGGATTGAAGACCCACCATATTCCAAAATCCATATGAGGAAGTTTGATGGCAAGGATCCAATAACATGGATACTACGAATGGAGCAGTAATTTTATCTCCAAAATTTGCAACACACACAAAAGGTATGCATTCAAAATTTATATTTAGAACCTAATCAATCTGTATGGTATAGATGGATTTGTTCTCTTAAACAAATTATGACTTGGTCAATTTTTACAGAGGAAATGATAGGACATTATGAGGATATAAAGAGAAACACCTTCTTTAGCCAATTGATAAATCTAAAACAAAAATGGCAGAGCACATTGAGGACTTCCAAAAATTGAATATAAGGGTAAATGATATTCCAGAGGAGCATAATATTGTTGTATTCATAGGGAATTTAAAGGAAAATATCTAATATGACATTCGCCTTTTGGAACTTGATTCATTGGAGAAGGCATTTGGGTTGGAAAGAAAAATTGAAAGAAAAATTATGGCAACAAGTAAGCCTACCACTCATAGCTATAAAGATGGAAGTGTTGCTTCTCCTAGCCTTCCACAAGTTACAAGTTTGACACCACAATAGTTGGAAGAAAAAATAGAAGAATGGCTTTGTTACAGTTGTGATAGAAAATAAACTAAAGGTCATAAGTGTGCCGAGAATAAATTATTTTATACAAATTGCGAAGAGGAGGAAGAAAAGGAACAAGAAACTTCAAAAGAAGAGGATATACTCCAGGAACCAACCCTAGAGAAAGAAGAAATAATTTTGAACATATCTTGTAATTCATTGGAAGGAATTACCACTCCTCAAACTCTCAATATATAAGGACATATCAAGAAGAAAAAGGTAATAATGTTGATTGATTTAGGTAGTACCCATAATTTTATTTAATGTAAGATAGGAAAGGAAATGAATTGCTTCCTATACCAAGCACCAAAGCATTATGTGATGGTTGAAAATAGAGTAACTATAAATTTGTTTGGAAAGTGCCATAATATCAATATAACCATGGGGGGATATGTATTGAATAGTCCAATGCTCTCTATTCTAATGGGTGGTGCTGATGTTGTACTAGGAGTCCAATGGATATGATCTTTGGGTATGATAGCTTTTAATTTTCAAGAATGTTTCTTGAATTTTTTTTGGGAAGGAAAGGAACGGCATGAAAAATATTCTAAAGAAATAAAAATGGGGCGTAATTTCACAATTAAGCTCACTAGAGGTTCAAAAATCGAAATAAGCTATTTCTCCAAATCTTCAAAAATGCTTTGACAATCATTCCAATGTATTTGAGACTCCCAAAGGCATCTGCCAATTCATGATCATGATCATGCTATTAATTTGATTCCAAGAAGTGTTCCTCCAAACCTTAGGCCTTACATCTATCCCTATACCCAAAAGAGCGAAATTGAATGTATGGTTGCAAAAATGATAGAGGCTGGTATAATTCAACCTAGTCAAAGTTCTTTTTTTGCTTGAGTAGTATTGGTGCACAAGAATACTAAATCATGGTACATGTGTCCAATTATAGGGAGCTTAACAAGCTCACTAGTAAATATAGATTTCCAATTCGTGCCATTGATGAATTATTGGATGAATTACATATATAAATTTACTTCACAAAGTTCGATCGTTGTTCAGGATATCTCAAGTTAGAATGAAGACTGAAGAAATTCCGGAAACAACATTTGGAACTCATGAAAAGCATTATGAATTTTTGGTCGTGCCTTTTGGCCTTACCAATGCACCTTCTACATTTCAAGGATTGATGAATTCCATTTTCAAATCTTTCCTTACAAAATTTGTGTTATTATTTTTTGATGATATACTAATATACAACATGTCTTGGAAGGATCATGTTCAACATGTTGACAAGGTTCTAAAACTATTGGAGGAGAAACAATTATATGCAAAGACCTCCAAATGTTTCTTTGGAGTACAAGAGGTGGAATATATGGGTCATATTGTATCTGATGAAGGTGTTCAGGTAGACCCTAAAAAAATTAAATCCATTAAGGAATTGAAAATCCCCACAATCATAAAGATATGCGAGGATTTCTCTGGTATTATCACAAGTTTGTTAAGAATTATGGGAGAATAGTAGCACCTCTAACAACATTACTGAAGAAAGAAGAATTTTCTTGGACTTCAGAAGAAGATAAGAACTTTGAACATGTTAAAGAGGAAATGTGTGAAACACTTGTCTTAGCTACGCCATACTTCACAAACAAATTATTGTGGAATGTGATGCCTCAAGAAATGGAATTGGTGTTTTTATAATGCAAGAAGGAATACCCGTTTCTTTCAAAAGTTGTCTAATCAAAGGAAGGTATTTACACAAACCTATTAATGAGAATGAAATGTTGGAAACACTACATGTACTAAAGAAATGGAAAACTTACCTAATGGGCAGACACTTCAAGTTAAAAAAGGTCATGATAGTCTTAAATACTTTTTGGAGCAAAGATTATCTTTAGAAGAGCAGAAAAAATGGGAGTCAAAATTTTGTTCCAGATGCACTGTTAAGAAAGGATGAGGATTTGGAAGCATTCCTTTGTCCCATTTCTATTATGCAACCATATTGGGTAACCGAAGCAAGGGATGAATGGAAGAATGAAGAAGAAGTGTGGAGAGTCATTAAAAAGGTGCAACAAGATCCTAGTACATTTGATACATTCAACTGGAAAAATGATTCATTATGGTACAAAGATCACTTATATATTTGTAATAATTCACAACTCAAACAAAAGATTATTTTTCAATTGCACACCTCTCATTTAAGAGGGCACTTAGGATTTTTAAAAACTTACCACATGGTCAAGAAGGAATTTTTTTTGGGATGGCTTCAAATCTAATATTCAAAAGTTTGTGGTGCGATGTTTGTTTTTGCAAAAAAATATAGTTGAGACAATTAAGACCCCAGATCTGTTACAACCTTTATCCATTACAAGTCAATGTTGGGAGGATGTTTCAATGGATTTTATTATAGGTTTACCGAAGTACAAATGAAAGAGTGTCATCATGGTGGGAGTTGATAAACTTACCAAGTATGCACACTTTTGTGCATTATCTCATAAATTTAAAGCAAATATAATTTATATCTCATTTATGGAAACATTTCAAAATCTGTAAGGAAACCCAAATACTATTTTAGGTGATAGAGATCCCATTTTCACTGGAAATTTTTGGACAAAATTATTTCTTGCTTAGGTACTTAATTAGCTTATAGCTCATCTTATCCTCCTCCATCTGATGGGAAAACTGAGTTAATGAAGAAATTTTTGGAAGGATGTCATTGTTTCTTTGTATCCGATAAGAAAACACAATGGTCTAGTGGTTACCTTTGGCTGATAGGTGGTATAACACTTCCTTTTGTATGGCATTTTATGGATATAATCCATTTGTCCATCACATCAACTTTAAGAGAAAATTCTACGGTTCAAGTAGTGGAATATTACATCGAGCATCAACAAGAAGTTATCTAACCCTTAAAGGATAGCCTCACCTTGGCACAGAATCAAATGAAACAAAAGGCCTATCAACATCAAAATGAAAGAGGTTTTGATTTAGGTATTTTTACAGCTACACCAATAGAAAAATGTCCCTTAAGAAATCTAAGAAGGATAATAAATTATCACTAATGTATTATGGTCCTTACAAGGTGTTGGAAAATATTGGTACTATGGCATATAGATTGGAGCTTCCTGCATATTCCCTAATGCACCTAATTTTCCATGTTTCATGCTTAAATAAGGTTATAGGTGACAAGATCCTAGTTCAAACAATATTTCTAGAACTTGAAAAGGAATGAAAAATCATATTGGAACCTGAAGCAGTCACGGAAAAGAGAACTCGACAACTATGCAAATAATCAATTTCAGAGTATCTCGTCAAGTGGAAGAACTTACCCACTAAAGATTCCACGTTGGAGGATGATAATTTTATACAGAAGCATCGAGAACAACTCAGCCATTAAGGGAAACACTTTTTTGAATGGGACAAGAATGTTAGGCCCCTATAATACTAGTGTAGCCCCTTATTGTTATCTTTAGTGTGCATATTTATTGCTATTGTTGTGCCCATGTAGTCCCAATATTGTTATTATTGTGCCCCATAGAAGGACACTATTGTTATTGTTGTGCCCTGATATTATTATTATTATGTAGGCTCTAATTATATTGTGACTCCTTAGACTCCTATATATAGAAAATAAGTGGTTGGAGACTGTGAGAAGAGGCTTGTAAAATCAAGACCTTGATGATGTAAGTGTGTTCTCCACTTTATTTAATAAAAAGAAATTGTTCTTTCCTAATTATGTATTTTTTTATATCATTTGTGAGATTCTTTTATCACGCACATAAGTTATGATTGGTTATTGATTCTGTTTATGATATATGTTGAGTTAAGTCTAGGAAATCATATATCCAACAACCCGTAAGCCAAATATACTAGGAATTATGACTTGGAAAAAGTCGAACCTCCATAAGGGTGGGGGAGCCTTGTTCTTCAGACTAATTAAAACAAAAAATGAACATAATTTCAATGAGAATAAAATTATGCAAAAGTATAGTCATTAGAAATGAATTAATGAGGAGGAAATAGTCACAAACCTAGAAGTTTGAGAATGAGTGACAATTGGGTCAAAATTTCATAGGACACACTACAGGTGGTAAATAGAAATTTTTTGTTAATGGGAACTAGAAGTGCAAAATATGCCGAGGGACCTTAGTGAATCAGAAGTAGTCAGGGCTAAGAATATAAACATGGGTAATGCTAATATGGAATGTAATGCACATGGAGTAGATAGGCTAGAAGAGAGGGATTTCGAAGAGACGCTAAGAAACCTCATAATGGAATTTTTTAGCTACAATGCTAATAATAAGAAGTTGGTAAAGGAGAAAAAAAAATTTAACCACCATTTTTTGCAGAGTATGAAAATTTTTTAGAGGGAATTGGACTAACAAAGTGAGTCCAAGAAATCATAAGATATAATGTTGGTTTCAAAGAATTTGCTGTTACTAGTTCAAAGAATTCTAGTAATGCTACTTAGCAGAATTATCGCTCAGTGAGGAGGTCAAGAAATTGGGCACACACCACCTTAAAATTAGGTAGTAACCCAAGTGCATCACCTATTAGAAAAGACGAAAGAAGAGATGGTATGGAAAATTTGCAATGGAAGCTTACAAAAATTTAACCTCTTGCATTCATTGGGGAGCATAAGAAAGGAGAATAAGTTGAGGCTTGGCTATTAGAGATGAGGAAATACTTACAATTATACAATTACTCATCAAACATGGAAGCAAAAATTCATAGTTTCCACTTGAAGGGGAAGGCTAATTTATTATGGGAGTAGCTCAAGGAAATGGACCACCTAGATGAAAGGATAATTACAATGAACAAATTCATGGAATATTTCCAAATAAAATTTTTATCAAAACACTATTATGAGCAAAAAATGCAAGAATTCTTTGAGCTCCAGTTGGGAAACATGACCATGGAGGAGTATAGTTGAAAATTCACTAAGCTCTTAATGTATGCTAGCTTCATTGAAGACGAAAACGTTAAAAGAAGGATATATATTTGTGGGTTACCATCCTTTCTTAGAGACATGACTAACTTTGATGAGCCTAAAACCCTAGAACTAGACATGAGGAAACTAGAGTATTTTTATGAGCATCGCGAGAACGAATTAGTTCTTTAGAGGAATTTGGGAAACAAATAGAATTTTAAGGAAAAAACGAAGAAATGGTTTAAACACCTACCATCTACGAATACTTCCCAGGTAAACTAGTAGACAATATGATACCTTAATGGTTAGAAGTGGTTAATCTCTAAGACAAGAAACTTTAGTTTCCACCCATTAAATATGGGGTTGTAAAGGAGATAAAAAATACAGGATTGTCCTCATAAAGCCAGAAAGATGAGGGTTTTGCATAATATACAGGTAGTGGATACAATGAAATATATGGGCAACGACATGCTCAAAATTTATGCAATACTAGATAACAAGAAATTTGAGCATCAAGCACATACGATTGAAGAAAAAGGTAATCTTAACAACCAACTGATCATTATTTTAACTAAGCTTAGTGATCCAAGAACCTTTTCTTACAGATGCATCAAAATTACATATAACAAAGCTAATTAACCATGCAACTTAAAAGCACATAAACAATGCGGAAATAATCATAATAACACAAAACCCATGAAAGAACAATTTGATTATAGAATTCGTCCAATTTGGACTATGTCTCCAGGCCCTCCTCAATAGTGGGGAGACCTTCTTTCAATTAGTGGCATAAAAAGAGATAAAATTACAAGCGACATTCAATTACAACCCTTATACCTCCAAGATGGAAGATGGAAAAAGAATGGAGTACCCAACTCCAAAAATAAAAAGTACTCCTAAACTCCTAGCGAAAAATAATGTAAAAACACCTATCCAAACTCCAAATTTGGATAATGGGGCCTTTTGCACCTTCTCAAAACCTCCTTACTACTCAAGGTGAGGTCCAAGCCTATTGCCAGGGTTAGCCTCTGTTGTGTGCAATAGATTTTGAGTTATTCGACCTGTCCTCTCTGCCCTTTCTTGACACAAATAGTCATATATATATAGCATGGAGACAATCCATCAAAACCTAAGTAGTTTTATCTTAAGAAATGAAGTTAAGAAGGTGCGATCGGGCTGGAATAATACATGGAAAAATAATACAATAATGGTGAAACTCCGTTCAAACATGGCAAAATCATTAAACTATAAATAATGCTCAGCAACATGTCTATCAATGTTTCAAATTATCAGTGGTTAGTCCAAAGTGAAAACAACATACCCACCAGATTTTAAAACACAACATATAACATATCTCATCTAGGGGATGCCATCACAATCGAAATAGGTGAAAGGACCATGCTCTGTGATGATATTGATCTGTCGGGCTAATTGAATGCAGTTTATAAAATATCGCATTTGGATCCTCCGCAAAAATCACAATCAGTGCTCGAACCATCGACACTTTGACCCATACACTGTGGTAATAGTGGACTCGATGGGGATATAAAATGGAGCATATAAAAATATCGTGTCTAGCAGTCCTATGGAAAATCGTAATCAATGAATACTATCACATTACTTCGCACACAAAAACCCTTTTCTGCAATTGTGATATGCGATAAATCACATCAACCAGGCTTCGCGAGGCCCAATTCTTTAATACTTGTCCACCTCCAATATGCAATATGCAATATCATAAATCACAAATTGGCACTGTTAGGGGCTGATTTTTAACCTATGACATTTGTTTTTCTGCAATATGTGATATGCAGGACCCAATGAAAATTTTCCACTTAACGCTTTCCCATTCATTGGGACCCTTACCAGTCATCTCCTCCTACTACCTAGACAAGTCAAACTTGAACTTTGACTTTCTCTAACTTCTTCATCTGAACAAGGATTTGAATGTCGTTCACACTGTTGGAATCAGGATGATGATCTGTTCGATCCAATGCTAAGCTTATCCAAATTCTACCACTTTGACTTTTGAACCTTTAAACATGCCACTCGTACTTTTCTGAAGATCCACCTAGATCAATCCTCCCCACTAAGAGCTTTTGGACCACCAAAATCCTTTTAAGTCAATTAGAAGGTGAGGAAATTTCTCCCTCACTTTTTCCTTCTGCATCCATCAAGCTTTTCATGGATGCATTCCTCTGAAGCCAACATGAAAGTACCCCTCATCTTCCCGTGATGAAGTTCTGGTTTTCTGGTCAAGTATAATATCTTCGAGAAAATTATCTATATACTCTTGTGAAAAATAATCCATAGTGAGAATCTGTGCAACCTCCTCGGTATCCATAATCAATGGAGGCTCATAGAGCTTCAAGTTTTCAACATTTACTACTAAGTATATTTTCATATAAGTAGGCAGGTCAAGACAGAAAGCATTGTCTCCTATATTTTCCAATATGGCAAAGGGAACATTTCGAATAGGTATCAAATTATTCCCTTCTCCCTTAATTCTATCCTTGCTGATCTGGAGCGATACCCTGTCCCTAACTTGAAATTGATGGTCAAATTTGTTCTTATCCTATCGAACAATATACTAGGCTTGACTCTTCTCCAACTACTCATGTACTACCTGATGAATCACCTGTATCCATTGAATAAAATTATGTTCTTTCTCCCTATCATCTCATCCATTCCCATCCTCCTCTTTCCAAAGGACCATGTTCAAGGGATCTTTTGGTAAATAGCCAAAACATGTCTCAAATGGTGAGCTCTATGTAGATGAATGTGTTTCTCGATTGTATACATGCTACACATAAGGAATTTGTTCATCCCACAACTTGGGATGATTTACACAATAGCCTTGTAACAATTGTACCATGGTGTGGTTGACAACCTCTGTTTTCCCACCGGTCTATGTATGAAATGTCGTACTTCTTTTTAGCTTAGTGTCCATCATTCTCCACGTGCTGGTCCAAAAACCACCAAGAAACTGAGAGTCTTGATCTGACACAATAGATGTGGGAAACCCAAAATGGACCCAAACATGCCAAAAGAAGAGATAAGCAGTCTTCTTAGTAATGATCTACCTTTTACAAGGCATTAAAATACACAATTTACTAAAAGGATCCACAATGAGATAGAAATAGTCATGACCTTTCCTAGACATAGGAAAACCTCCTACAAAGTCCATGGACACACTTTCCCATGGTCGACTCGGAATAGGAAGTGGTGTGTAGAGCCTAAGTTTTCTATTAGAGGGCTTTGAAAGATAGCACAACACACAGCCCTTTACAAAGTGAGTCACAATGTTTTTCATATGAGGCCAAAAACAAAACATCTGTAAATGACATAAAGTTTTCTCAATTCCAAAATTACCAGACACCAAAGAGGTATGAGACTCTAAGATTACATGAACCCTTTCGTCAATGGGTATTCACAATTTGCCAAGGTGGTAAAATATTTTTCCCTGCAAGTAATAATCGTCCACCTCTAATCAACAAGTTAGTTTTACATAGATTTCTTTAAAATCACTATCGTTAGCATACTGTTCGGCATAGAATTCTAACGTTAAAGAAACATTTTGTAAAACTACAAATGTAGAAATAGGAGGGTGACAAACAATATCTACAATTTTGTTGTCGGTACCCTTCTTTTATCTTATTACCAAATGAAATTATTGGAGGAATCCCATCCATCTCAAATGGCGGGCTTGTTGAAGCTTGGTCTACGAATGAAGGTACTATAAGGGATAATGATCTATATGGATGATAGTCTCCTTGCCAATCAGGTAGTGTTTCCAATTCTTCACACTCTGAACCAAGGAGTAAAACTTTATGTCGTACGTGGGATAATTCACAACAACCTCTGAGAATGTCTAAGAATTGTAATATATTAGATTTATTTGCTACATCAATACACTACCCATGACATATCCGATGACATGTGTCTTAGTTTCTAAAGGCTATTGAAGTTCTGGTAAGGCTAGCACTGGTGCTATTCTGATATTCTCTTTCAGTGTGTCAAATGATTTATGTTGTTTTCCTCCCCACTGAAATGCTTGCTTCACACTAGTCAAGGCGTACAAGGGGGCTGCGATAATGGAGAATTTTGCAATGAACCTTCTCCAATAATGTACCACACCTAGAAAAATTTAGACCTCTGTAACATTTGTGGGCTCATGCCAGTTCATAATCACCTCCACTTTAGAGGGATTTATCATCAATTGTCCATTACTAAAAATGTGGCCTAAGTAAATCAGAGATGTCTTCCCAAACTCACACTTTGACAATTTCAAATATGGTTTTTCATTTTTAAAAATATTAAGCACTTTCTTTATATGACACATATGTTCATCCCATGTCCTACTATACATAAGAATATTGTCCAGATATACAAGAACAAAATGATCAATAAAATGCCTAAATAAATCACTCATTTCCCTCATAAATGTGGTTAGAGCATTGCACAATCCGAATGGCATCACCATCCATTCAAACAACCCCTGTTTGGTTTTGAGCACAGTCTTCGAAATTTCCTATTCTGCAATTGTAACCTAGTGATATACACTACACATATCCAACTTTGTAAAATAAACAACATTTTTCAGTTGATCTAACAATTCATCATTGTGATGGAGAGGGTATTGATTCTTAAGGTAATCTTGTTTAGTACCCTGTAATCTACACACATTCTCCATGTGCCATATTTCTTTGGCACCAACATGATCGATGAACCACAAGGAGAAGAACTTAGTTTGATGACTCCTTGATATAACAATTCCTACACCTGTTTCATGATCTCCTCCATCTCGATAGAAGCCATACTGTACATGCCAACATTCAGTAAAGGATCTTCATTTTGTAAATAGATATCATGTTGGATTTTGCATTTTTGGGTCAATCCTCTCAACTCCTGAAATAATCCATCATAGTTAGAAATAATTTCAAACAATTTTTTTCTTATAATAAGGATTACAACATTTGAAAGCATCAACCATCTTTGCCTCTTTCACTCTCACTATCATGAGCATGCACCCTTTGCTGGAATTAACCAACCATTTAATTTGTCCCGTGCTTATAAGGCTAGCACTAACTTTTGTATGATGAGCTCTGACTATATATTCTACCCCATCCTTCATGAGGTGGTATTTATTTTCATGGTAAAAGAAAAATTCCATTCTGTCATATAGATATGGGCTTCCCAAGATAATTCCAGAAATTTCCAAAGGCATTAGATCTAATTCTACCTCATCAAATAATTTAGAAGCAATAAAAAATTTGCCCTACACTGCTTGGTGACCTGAAATTTAGCCTTATCACTTACCCAACCAAGTGGGTATGGACTAGGATGAGACTTAGTTTCAAGGTCTAACTTTTTCACTAAGGACTTTGAGATTAAGTTTGCTTGGGAACCTGAATGAAATAGAGTTTCCACCTTTATATGTTTTATGACAAATCTAGTGTGGAATAACTCAATTCTCTTTTAGTCATTACTTATAGGCTCATTCAAATAACAGGTACTTGCAATCAAATTAGAACATTCATTAATAGAAAGAGTACCTCTTGTGCCCATGACTGCGATCAATCTCTCATCATCGGAATATGATCAAAGGTCTTGCATTGTTTCCACTATCTTCTTCTTCCCTTTTCTACTGAATCTCTTCAGTCTTAGCTCCGGATGCAATTTCTAACAGTGGTCCTCGTCGTGACTATATTTATTGCAATGAGTGCAAGATGGTGTTGCTCCATCCCCTTTCTTAACTACGACAGTCTTCTTATCCTTCGCTTTGCCCTTCTTCTGGAATTTGCCATGCTAAGGCTTGAATGGCGTCTTCTTGGCTTGATGATCTTTCTCATTCTTACCTCATCTTTCGAGATGAATATCCTTTACGCTAGTTGCATCAATTGTAGTAGGCTTGGACATTAGTAATGACTATATAATGTAACTATGTAGCGAACCTACATACTTAGTTAAAGTCTCGATCGTACCTAATGAGATTCCCAGATTCAGTGCTTATTTCTGAAATTCTTAAGTGAATCTTTGCACATTCTTGCCCATACCTTGCTTTAGATATTGCCATTCCATAAGTGCCTTTTGTTTATAACCCAGAAGGTAGAATTGGTCTTTCAATGCAAAAATAAAACTAGACCTAGAGGACAGAAGGTTACCAGACTTCATGTTGCCCTTATGCAACTTTCTCTCCCACCAAATGAGAGAAGTGCCCCTGAGCTGAAGAGATGCTAACTAGAATTTCGCCTCATCTTCATCGTTTTGTTGTATCTGATAGTAAACCTCTATTTGTTTGATCCAATTATTGAGTTTTTCTTCATGACACTGTCCATTGTACATCGGCAGGTTAAAATTTAGATTAGGGGAATTTTGAGGTCTAAAATGGGCCTCCTAAGGAAATTATAAAATAATAGTGGAAACAATAAAATAATCTTAGATTAGATCACCAAATTTTGAGGGAAAAAAGAGAAAACTATTTTTTCAACTCTTATTTTCAACTTATCTCCCTATGTATTTCCTCAAATTTTGAGTAGAAACACTCGTTGGATGCATAGTTTTGTTCCTCATCCAAGGAGTAGGTATGTTGCATATTTTTTATGGATCCTTCTACATGAAAAAACATGATTGCAATAACTTTTTTCATGTATTTCTCATTTTTTGAGTTGCAAGGTCCATCGAAATTATGAACTCCTTGGATGAGGAATTAAATTTTGCGTCCAATGAGTACTCCCGCTTGAAATTTGAGTAGAACCTTAAGGAAATAAATTTAAAATACGAGTTGAAAAAGTAGTTTTATTATTTTATTATTTTTTAATATTTTTACTTTTTTACTCCAAAAATGGTGAATCATCCCCCATGGTTGACATCATCATATTGAATCATACTGGTGCTCATAAAGTTTATTTTGGTTGTACATTTTCTCTTAGGAGGTCCATTTTAGACCTCAAAATTCCCTTAACACGTTGAACTTGAAGAACGATTTCTTAGAGGTATGCTTGGAATTTCTATGAGAGTGATGAGAGAGAGGATGATCTTCTCCATGACCTTCCTGATTTGTTGATTCATGATCATCAACATCCTTCTTCTCATGCCTAAGTGCCTTCCCATACTCTACGAACAACTTGTCCACCTCTCTTGCAATACTGTAGAATACCTTACGGAAATTTTATTCCTCTTCCCAATGATCTTCTTCATTAGCAATGTTTCTTATTCGTTGTGCACATCCCATTTTAGGATCAAGGGAATTAAGTGTTCCTTCTCCTTTTCGCAGCTTGTTGCGGGTTAGCGTATACTCATGCAATTTGCATCTACAAAGACCTACTCTGATAACAAACCTGATCCAAGATCTTTTGCTTAAATATGTATCGGAATTACATATAACATAGCTAATTAACCATGGAAATTAAAATCACATAAAAAATATGGAAATAACTAGAAGAACACAAAAAACATGACACAATTATTTCATTACGAAGTTTGTCCAATTTGGACTACATCTCCAGGCACTCCTCAATAGTGGGGAGACCTTCTTTCAATTAGTGGAATAAAATGAGATAAAAGTAGAAGCTACATTCATTTACAACACTTAGACCTCCAAGATGGAATATGGATAAAGAATGGAGAGCACAGATCTAGAAATAGATAGTACCACTGAATTCTTGGTGAAAAATAGTGCAAAAACACCTATCCAAACTCTCAATTTGGATAATCGGGCCTTCTACACGTTCTCAGAACCTCCGTGTTGCTCAAGGTGAGGTGCCGAACTACTACCAGGTCTAGGGTCTACTGTGTGCAATAGATTCCGAGTTATTCAACCAATTGTATCTGCACTTTCCTTACACAAATAGTCATATATATAACATGGTGTAAATGCCTCAAAACCCGGGAAGTTTTAACATAAGAAACCAAGTTAAGTAGGTGGGATCAGGTGGAAATGATACATGACAAGAACCTTACAATAATGGTGAAACCTCATTCAAACATGGCAAACCCATTCAACTATGCATCAGCCTTGTTGACATGTATATTGACATTTCCAACTATCGACGGTCAATCCAAAGCCAAAACAATAGGCCCTCTGTGATACATGGAACCGTCGAACTTATAGAACACAACATATAATATATCGTATCTGGGGGACACCATTGCAATCACAATTGGAAAAAGGCCAACGCTCTGGGATAATTGTGTACTCGTCAGGATAATATAATGTACTTTATAAAATATCACATCTAGATCCTCCCCTCAAATCGCAATTGGCACATGACCATTGGCTCATCGACCCATAAATTAAGGTAATAGAGGACCCGACAGGGATATAAAATGCAACATATAAAAATATCGCATCTAACAATCCTATCGAAAATCACAATTGGCAATTATTGGAGAATTTCTTCACAAACACCAACACTTTTTTGTAATTGGGATATGTGATAATCGCATTGCAACTAGGCTTCACCGAGGCCAATTCTTTACTTGTCCACCTCTGATATGCCATATGTGATATCCCAAATCACAAATTAGCACTCCTAGGGGCCGATTCTTAACCCACGACCTCTATTTTTCCCCGATATGCGATATGTGGGACCGAATGGCAACCTGCCACTTAGCGCTTCCCCATTCACTAGGACCTTTTCCATGCCATCTCCTCCTCCCACCTGGGCATGTCAAACTTGAACTTTTACATCCTCTAACTTCTTCATCTGAACTCTAATTTGAGTGTCTTTCACACTTTTGGAATCAGGATGACAAGCACCTCGATCCAATGATAAGTTTAGCCAAATTGTGCCACATTGAGTTTTGAGCCTACTACCATGCCATTAGTACTTTTCTGAAGATCCACCTAGACCACTAAGAGCTAGGTGTAGTGAAATTCACCTGAAATTGGTTAGGAAATTTAATTTAAAGAAAACTAAGCATCACAAAGGGTGGTTAGTATTACTAGCCACAAGTGAAAAAAACAAAATTACAGAGCTAGTCAAAGAATCTCTAATTGGTTTTAATGGACTGAGAACAAGGGATGAGTTTAATGTAATTTTGTTTAGATATTATGATTTTTTTATCAACATAGGTAGGTTGGAGAAGCACAATGCGATTTTGGACATTTATAAAATGCGTTTTACTTGTATTGATTATGAGGGACATCAAAGGTAGGTCGAAGGAGTCCCTAGGCCAATATCCATCATGGAAATATTTTCTATGAAATATCAAGAATCTTAGAAAAGGATGGTAGATAGATCATCTAAAGAAACCCAATAGGAATCAACAAACTAAATTAGAGGACTACCGAGTATTAAAGGAGAATGTTTATGTATTTGTTGAAATTCCTAGATTACCTCCAAGGAGGGATATTGATTTCTCTGTTGATATAGTACTATGAGCTATTTTGGTATCTAAAGCACCTTATAGAATGATTACTCTAGAACTTAGAGAATTGCATATCCAACAAAAGTATTTGTTAAAGAAGGGATATATATTCCCTTGTGTATCATCGTGGGATGATCTCATTCTTTTTGTTAAAAATAAATATGGTACAATGCAGTCATGTATTGACTCCTAACAATTAGATAAAGTTACCATTAAAAATAAATATATGTTGTCAAGGATATATGATTTGTTTGATCAACTTTGTGGAAATAAAATGTTTTCTAAACCTCACTGAAGATTAAGATATCAAGAGTTGCGAATTGAAGAGAAGGATGTCAACAAAACAACATTTTGAACTCATTATGGACAATATGAGTTCATAGTGGTGCCTTTTGAGTTATCCAATGCACTGAGAGCTTTTATGTGCTTGGTGAATGGTGTCTTGGGAGAATATACAAATAATTTTGTTATTGTTTTCATGGATGATATATTTGTGTATTCTAAGTTAGAAGAGGAGAATGACTAGCATCTAAGGTGGGTTTTGTTGGTGCTCAAGGAACACCAACTATATTTTTAGAATAGTAAATGCATTTTTTATTATAATAAGATTCATTATTGAGCCATATTATCTAAGACGATGGGATAGTTTTCGAGCTAAAAAATATTAAAGCCATCAGGGAATGGAAAAAAAAAATAATGTTAGAGAATTCAGGATTTTTGTGGGCATAACTAGTTATTATAGGATATTAATTGAAGGGTTTTCCATGATAACACATCCTATTACTTCATTGCAAGAAAAGGGAGTAAAATTTGAATGGTCACCCAAGTGTGAAGAAGCCTTTCAAAATTTAATGCCTTTGTTTACTAGAGCTCCAATATTAAAAATTTAATATTAGAATGAGGATTTTTTGGTATGCATAGATGCATGTAGAGAAGGACTGGGAGGAGTGCTCAGGAAAAATGGGCAGGAAATATGCTATAAGTCCAAAACGTTAAAAGATCCATAGAGGGATTATGTTGCCCATGATTTGGAGCCATCAACTATAAATCATGTACTCCAAATGTATATACATTATCTCATGGGCCAGATATTTGAATTTTAAATTCAACTTTATGTGTTACGACATTTATTTGAATAACCAAATTTAAATGCCTAACAAATTAGTTGGTTGGAGTTGTTGGTTGAGTATGACTTTGAGATCAAGCATATTAAGGGAAAATAAAATATGGTATTTGATGCACTTAATATAATAGTGTGCACCATGCATGCTACAACAATAAGTATATGTAGGGAACACTTGAGCATAATTGTAGAATCTAGGAATCCATACCAATGATATGTGGAAATAAAATGTAATCTACAACATGAGGATATATAATTGAGGTATCAAGCAAATGAGAATGGAGAAGATGTGGTTCTTCTATATAAAGGTCATATTTGTGTGCCATATTTACCATTAGTGAAAGAGTTAACTTTAAAATAAATTCATAGGGGATTGTATGCTAGTCACCCAGGTTACTAAAAAACTCTTACAACAATTAAGAAGCAATAATTTTTCCTAGGTCTTATGAACAAAGTGGCTAATTAGATAGTTATATGCTTAAACTCTCATCAGGTTAAGCGTGAAAACAAACACCTATCTAGTTTGCTAATTCCAATTTCCATTCTTGAGTGGAAATGAGATCTAGTATCATTTGAATTTATTACCATTTTTCCCAAAAAAAAGGGCATGACTCTATAATGGTGTTGGTGGATAAAATCGTCAATGTACGTATGGAATGTAGAAAAGTTATGTGTATAAGCATAGAATTAATAGATAGTTCAAGGTTAGGGAACATGTATTCTTAAAAGTGAAAGCAAATAAGAGTCGAGTGAGATTAGGAAATTGTGTCAAATTGGAAACAAGATACTCAGGGTTATTTAAGATCCTAGAGAGGATTAACACAATTGCATATAGGCTTGCATTTCCTACATCTATCCATATTCATAATGTGTTTCATGTTTCATTGCCTAAAAAGTATGTTGTGTGCACTATTCATGTAGGTGATTAGCATATGATTCAGGTGCAACCTGTGGGAGACTTCCATGTTTAGCCAATAAGGACTTTGGACAACAATGTCAAAAGTGCTCTGGAATTGAGTCATTGGTGTGATAAAGGTGTAGTGGAAAATGCTCAGTCCTGAGGAAGTGACCTAGGATAAGGAAGATGTAATGATGGAGGAATACCCTTATTTTGTGAGCCTATGGGACTATGTGCTTATGTTTATAAATTTTGGGGCTATCATGCCTAGATATGTGTGTGTGTGTGTGTGTGTGTGTGTGTGTGTGTGTGTGTGTGTGTGTGTTAGTTTTGGCTATCGAGTTGGAGTGATAATATTGTAAACATAACATAACATGTGTACATATATTGTAATATTAAGAAAATTTTTCTAGCTATGGAGCCTACTTCATGGTAAAGAGTATGGGAGATGCAATTCCATGGACAAGGGAAACATTTCTAATGTGTTTTGTTGAAAAAAAGCCAAGGGAATATGTGGATTTGGAGGGTGCCACAGGGCCAGATAATGCCATGCATATAAAAGAAGTGTATTTTTTTCTTAAGAGCAAGTATCGTTACTAACTAGTTAGTGAGTCTTGGTGTTAGAGTCTGGAACTAAATGAGGTGTGGTTATTCAGTTAATCACACTGAATTGGATGCATCCTGGTTGGTGATAATTGGTGGCTCCATGAACTTGATGGATCTCCTTATGGATTAGTGTCCATGGAGTTCTGGTGGGCACAGTTTGGAGATACTCAATGTATCCTTGGATTGAATTTCACGCTAAGTGTAGTTATTTGGTTTGGGTGGTAGGCCACTTGGACTCTCATACAGTAGCAAATCTCTTATAGTTACACCCAAAGATCATTTTATTTGGCTATAAGGTAGCCAAGAAGGTTTTTGTTGTTGAGTGACTCAGGCTATGCCACTTGGGTGTAGGTTAGGGGAATGTGAGGTTGTGGCTAGATACTGAGATTGTTGGGGTTGGTGCCTTGACCAGTGTATGTGATCAATGTTTGCTTTGTGGATTGTTTCTTGAGGAGTTTCAATCCCAAGTTTTGGGTGACTCGAATTTGAGATTTATGGATCACACAGTCTATGGTTGGGTGGAACATGGAGAACCCACTACTCGTTAGATTTATTTTATGATATAAGTGTTAGTTCTTCATGTGTATTAGTATATGATTATATGATATATTGTATGTTGAATTTATGGTGAAACCTTAGCTCTAGTGTTTGCGGTTATATAGTTAATTTGTATTCCCATTGTGCATATATGTGTGTATTTTTCACTGAAATATGTTAATTACTTCATTGATGGAAATTATCATTGCATTCATGCTAACTATAACATACATCCATAGGAATAATTATGGTAGGGATAGAGTAATTATCACTTCCACATTAAATTCATATAGATTTAAGCAATGTTAGTGTGGTAGTGTTTCCTAGATAGGGATCGGGATGTTACAACCCAAACCTACATGGATGCATATGTACATTCTTCCCATTTTCTACTATGAGATTAATAGTTTTTATTGCATTAGTCTAGGGAATTTATTTGGATGCATCACCCACTTCTTGGTTGATCTTGAGGTGAGATTGGTGGAGCAACATCTCATTAGCCTTTAAGATATTTTCAAGATAACAATGTTTCCTTCATACTATCAACTCCATATCGAACATTGAAATGTGTCAACTCGATATTGAATAATGTAGAAATTACAAATTTCTCTCATACTAAAAGTTAGAAAGAACCTATAGACGAAATTATATTTTTCTTATTTTCAATTACGTTACTTCTCAATATCAATATTATTTTTAGATCCAGACATGTCAAGTCCATGTTGAAAAATTAAAGAATAATACATCTTCCTCATACTAAATTTAGGAACCAATTATAAATTAATTTAGAAATATATTACTTTTTATTACTTTATTTATCTATGTATATAAAGTTGATGTATAAATATTAATGCCAAAATCGAAGTATTTTATTATGAACAACACTGTTTTTTTATTACTATTTATTAATTTCTTAATATAACTATTATTTTCTTATTTTCAAATGTGACAACATCTCTCCTATACTCAGTTCTAGGGTTCCTCTCGGTGCAATGACTACATCTACATGGGGAGATGTTGAGGATGGAAGCTACTTTTGGGGGAATTAAATTATCCCAAGGGGTGTCCAAGCTTGACTGAGCTTTGCATAATCCCGATGATAGCAACCTGCTAAAGGGTGGATTGTTGTTAGATCCAATAGAAATATCAGCCTTGAACTAGGTTGCACCTAGTTACAAAACAAAAATATGATTAAACCTATAAGTAATCGATTCTATTTTTCAAAAAAATAACAAAAAATAATTATTTACTTATAAAACCTCCAGGAGGGGATTGAATTTTTATCCAAAAAGAAAGGAACACTTAAATATTCGAAAAACAATTATCTCAAAGAAAATTATGAATTTTAAATTAGAAATTAGAACCATCATAAATTTTGAATATATTTATACTATCCATCACTAAGAAATCAAATAAATATATATTACATGTTGTTTTTGCTGTTACGACTAGAATAGAACCATCTTAAGTACAAATCTAACATGAGTCGAGATGGATCAAAATTCGTCATGTGCAGACTTCTTTAGAGTGCAAACTACCATATGTAATTGTCATTGTTTAAATTGTATTTTTGAATGTAATATATATAGGACAAAGCAATTGTTTTGACCATAAAAAAGATTAATGATAAATACATAATTCTTTGAAAATGACATATAATATACAAGTTGTCTTTAGTGCGACTCTTTCGAAGCGTTTTCGATGGATTTTTCAGGTCTAATTTCTCTAAAATTTGATAGAAATTCATTGAAATCACAACCTTCATGGGTAACCTCTCCATAATAGAAGTGCCCTAGGGGTTTCTCAGTCTGTTGAATCCATATATACATTCAAAAAACTAGTTTAAATAACAAAAATCAAGATTTCACCTTAAAATTTTCCGTCAAATTCCATAAACTCCAAAAAGTCACACTGAAGATAGCTCCTATAATACGTACATAGTTAGCATTAAAATATTTTACATAACATGTATATCGAGAGACTAAAGAAAACTAAAATGGTTTTTTTTAATTATTAGTATACTTTTAAGTATATGTCAATATAATTCGTATTAAAATAATTTTTATTAATAACCACATTGATATCTATTTTTATTAATGTATATATATAATCCACAATGTAAGAATGTATTATAGGTAAATATTTTGATGCTTGTCACTGTGTTATGCTATTGGAATTTACAACCATTTAATTTATATGGATATTAAATTATAGAATATTTTTAAAAAATAAATTCCACATGATATGAGCTTCAAAGAGAAAGAAGATTAAAAAAAACTTTTTACATTTCTTAGTTTTTTGTTTTTAACATCTTTATTTTTTCAAATCAATTTAGAATATTTTCTTAATGTTCTCCCTTATTTTCAATTTAAAGAGTTTATAACTTTGCAATAAAATTTTAATTTCTCTATTAACGAGAATATAAAAAGCTAAAATTTTTTACTATATACAAGAAAATGAAATTGCCCAAATTTTTTATATTAAAATAAGTAAATACTTATAATGAAAACATAATCAATACAAAACAGTCAAAAAATTTACTATAGTTCCAACCTTATAAAAAATTAATAATAATAAATAACAATTCACTAATTAAAATTAGGTTACATCCATTCTAACTAGGGAGCTACCAAAAGCTAAGAGAGTCAAATATCTCATGATCCAATCCTCTTTTTTAATACAAAACCTGAGAAAATGCTTGTTCCTCTCGACAATTAGTAGGTCCATAAGTAAGATGGATCTCTATTGGCTCTTAATTATATCATTTGTATTTATATAAGTTTAACATCTTAATTTTAATTTTATTTATACCCTTAATACATACAATTACATAGATATGTGCTTGGCATTTTTCCTTAACATATTTTATAATTTTTATAATTTTATATGTTTACTCATTAAACTTATCAAGTTTTATATGTTTATTATTTATGTGTTTTTAAATTTTTGGATCACATGTCAAAGGATGGTATGTAGGCGATACCACCTAGTGTAATTGATCCAAGTGGATATTGGCGGCCACCCACCTATTCTACTTGGACCCTCACGATTGTTATTCCAGTTTTTTTTTTTTTTCCAATTTCCTTAATTATAGCACAGTTTACTATTTTTTGCAGTTTTCCGGGCTCTGAAATTCGAGAGTTGTTTTGAGGCACGACGCTTTTTTTGGTGTTTTCCTCAGCGATTTTGGAATAAATTACATCAATAGTAAGAGCCATCGAGAGATATTTCATTGAGGTATCGTATGCGTCAAACGAATATAACGTGTGTTATGACCCTGGGAAGTTGGCTGCCCAGCTAACCCCAACGGGGCCCATAAACTCTTGGTGTTACATCTCCTTGGGTTAAGATTTTGGTTGTTTAGAGTTTTCTCTTAATCCTCAATAATAAAAAGGCCCTTGAGCCTCATTGTAACACAGTAAATAGGCATGTAGCCACCACATCTCTTCTCAGAGATAAGCTACCATCGCCCAAGCTAGTCTTACTTCCATTCTGCTTGTAAGCATACTTTAGTATTTGATATTAATGAAATGAAGTGTTATTTATGTTGCATCTTTGTATTTATGGCTATATATGTAATTTGTTGCATTGTTGTTTAAATCTAGATAAGCAATAACTACATGTGATGTGTCCCCATTGGTGTTAACTCATGCAAAATGGTGGTGCATTTATAAATGTAATGCAACATCGGATGTGGCTATTTGAATTTCAATAGGCCAGAATCTAGTTCATATTGTTTGTATGCACCTATGCATAGGATGTGATGGCCTTGATGCCAAATCCATCTTTCCTAAAGATCCTCTTCAATGTTGTGATTTTCCATGTTCTACTTCATGGTAGGCTATGATTATTTCCACTCGGTAACTCAACATTTGATTACCTCTTCCTATCTACTTAGGAACGTCTCTTCTTGGCATCTCAGGTTTCTATGGGACGGCAAGGTTCTTTTGCGAACATCATGGTTATTTCTCTTATGTCTTGCTAGTATGCCCCTGTCCCTCCATCCACAATGCCCCATTTCATTCGTGATAATATCCTTTTGGTGTTAGTGAGTTTGTTTTCATGGCTGAAAAATGTGTTTGTGTTGGGAGAGGTGACAGTAGTGGTTGAGCGATATAAATTTTCAAGGCCTAACTTCATGAAAAAGCCTTAGTGTGGGCTTTAGCTGAGAAGACCATTGACATGGTGCACCAAGAGATCGAGGGAGCTCGAGTTCATGAAAAAATTTAGGGGCTAATATTTGTAGGTGTGCTAATTTTCCATCATTTTTCCAAACAAAGATTTGCCAATTTCCATTTTTTAGAAAAATGATTCACCTAATTTGTACATTATAAAATAATTTTAATGCAAACATTATATAGAGAGTATATCTATATTCAATTATAAATTTGAATAATTTTACAAATACATCAATAAACATTTTATAGTTTGCATATTAGGGACTAGTGAGATTTTCCAATATTTTAAACATGAAGATAATTTTCCATGGATACCTCAAAACTGACTAGAACTGTACCTCAAAATCAAGTCTTAGAAAATATCGTGGATTGGGTTCCTCTCACACGCCATATCAAATGAAAATAGAACCAATGCCTTCTCACCATAGATCTCTACTAAACAATAACACTGCTATTTGGAAAATTCATTATGAACAAGCATTAGGAAAAGGAAAAAAATTCTTGAAATGTTGGAGAATGTGGTCTTGAACAAAAAGGAAATGAGGCTCCATCTCAAGCACATTGAAGAGTAGCTTCCTTCATTCCCTCATTTTAGTAGAGGAAACAAGGAGGATATGCAACAAAGAGCAGCCAAATCCCGTAGCTTCCTTCATTCCCTCATTTTAGTAGAGGAAACAAAGAGGATAGGCAACAAAGAGTAGCCAAATCCCATATAGGTGGATGCATCATGTTCTCCATAATTTTCATGCTTTTAGCTTTTCAATCTCATAAGCTTTTGTGTTTATGTAGGCTTACTACTTTCAAGGTGTTTATCCTATTAACTAGGTATCGTTTAGATATATACATAGGTTATTTTTCCTAGGCTAGTCCATGACAATGTATGGCTAATAGCCTTTCACTTGAGACTTGGTTTGGTGTCGATTTCTTAGTGTTTTCCTATTGGTTAGTTTCTCAAGGGACAAGCCAACAAACAAGGCTTGAACTTTATATTTTTTCTAATATAATAGAAGTTTTAGATAATACAATATTGTATACCTAGAAATATCTTGTTATAGATATGAATTATAATTATTTTCATTTCTTTTAATGTAATATATATGGTTTTGCTCAAAAAAATATTGTTAGTAATCTTATTAATAAAAAAGAGGATTATAACGTAACAAATTAATTGAACTGATTTATTATTTTTATTACTTGTTATTATTTATTACTTTTTTAATTAAACTATCATTATTATTATTATTATTATTTAATTTAATGCTTCATCTCACACACTATTATAAGGAGGTGATCAGCCTCAACTGATAACCACAAAGATACTAACTTCACAAGTGTTAAAAGGAAAATGAACATTACCATTAGCAAGATAATAACTGATTCTCATGAGCCTCAATGTGAAATATGGTGTTGGTCAAATTACCAAGATAATAACTTATTCTCATGAGCTTCAAATTACCAAGATAATAACTTATTCTCATGAGCTTCAAAATGTAAAATATTGCGTTGGTGAAATTATGAAGATAATAACTAATTCTCATGAGCTTCAAAGTGAAAAATGGAGTTGGTAAATTACTAAAACGCTTGAGACACTAAGATGGTTGAAGATGAAAAACATTTTCTCTTGGATTGTCAAGCTCTTGTTCACATGCATTCTAATTTTCAAAATATTTGACAGGTTGCTAACTTTCTTGACTTGTTAAGTCAACTAAACTTTAGCTATCTAAACATGTTTATCTGATTTCTTTTCAATCATAGAAATAAAATGTTAATGAACATCAACGAATATCATTATTATTATCTAATGTGAAGGTCACAGCCAAGCACCAAATTGGTGTATGAGGTGCATACTTCATATTAATGAATACCAATGAATATCATTATTATTTTCTAATTTTAAGGTCACAACCAAGTACCAAATTGGTTTATGAGGCCGAGACCTTGTTGTTTGTGGGACAAGTGACCCACCAAATTGGTGTATTAGACTCAAACCTCCTTGCTTGTGGGACAACGGACTCACCCAAATGGTGTATGAGACCCAAACCTCCTTGTTTGTGGGACAAGGGACCCACCAAATTAGTGTATGAGAACCGGACCTCTTTTTTTGTGGGAAAAGGGACCCAACTTTGTAGAGCAATTTGATTGCTAAGTCTATGAAGGCAAATATACTCTACCCTACTATAGTTTTGAATTGTGACCTCTTAAAAGGAAAGAAAAACTCTTAAACCATTAGACACACTCAAAATTATATTAATCACCAATCATCATCATAATAATAAGTGATAAAATACCTCTTAACACAATCAATAATATATAGATATATATATAATTTTAATAATAATAATAATAAATATTAAATTTTAATAAATTGTGCAGTTTAGTTGATTATATTTGATCATATATAACGTTCATATCCTAGAACTTTAAGGTACATGGGAACGCTCTGCACCTGGTCAACTTCTCCGATGGCATGCTGTGGTAAAGTGAATTCACGAAATGAGTCATTATCTGCGAGAATTCATGGAAGAATCACTATTGCAGACGCAAGGAGGAAATATAGGTTTAAATGACCTAAATTTTTTAGAATTGCACTGCCATTGTTGGAAACTTTGAGTAATAAAAATAAATAAAATTTATTATCTATTTTTATTAGAAATCAGTTGTTATATTTTAATTCTAATTAGTATTTTTTAAATTTATATTATTTCTGATGTCAAGATCTAGTTTTTCATCTTGTTCCGAAAATAAATAAATAAAGTACACTGTTTGGTTAAAAACTAATTAAAAACTTGTTAAAAACCCCTTACACATTATTAATGACAGAAACCCGAATTCACAAATCATGCAATCATTGAGTATGTATTCTACAGCCCCATTAATTAAGTGATCGACGCGTTACATGTATGGAATATGGTTTTTTACAAAGTAACCTGGATTCATTTATTAAATGAATGATATGCACAATCTGTGAATAAATTCTATGAATATGATTATACTTTACAATATGACTCTTAAAAGCTAGACCTAAGAGCAAAAAAACCATAACAAAAATTTTCCAGTGAACTCTGCTTGGGACACACAGCATCAGAAAATTTCAAAGCGATGGAGACGTGATATTACTGCGCGTATTACTTTCCAAAATAGGGAGGCTTAGCCCTAGCTTTGGTATGGCGCGGATCGGCGGACCACCTGTGCAAAAGCGGCCACCCTTTTCTGCAGCTCATCAGCGTTGGCTCCCACTATTTTGTCAACCTGCACATTGCCTTTCATTAACATGAAGGTAGGCATGGCCTTCACATCCATTTTTTCTTTAACTCGTTTAATTTCATCGACATCCACTAACAGAAACAGGATCTCTGGATACTTCAACGCCAGATTCTCAAAGAACCCCTCCATGTATTTCGAGGGCACGCACCAGTCTGCACTAAAATGCACTACAACCTGCAATGCCCCGAAAACCTTTATAAAAAAAAAATCAAACTCGAAATATGCAACAGAAAAAAAAAACCAGGGTCTGAAGCAAGGTATCCATAACATATAGAGCAGAGATATAAAGAAATATGCAACACATAAAATTTCGAAATCATAAGTTGGGTTAAACAGATATGATGACTAACCGGGCAGTCTTGGACTTGGGCCATACCCAAGATAATATCCCATGATTTGTCAGAATCGACCACCAGAACTCTCGAACCCGTGACCTTCTGCTTGGCATCCATGACTGACAAAATACTTACTTGAAGATTTTCTTTGAGTTTTGCTATAGAGAATTTGCAGCAGAAATCAGGGTCCTCGGCAGAGAAGAGAAGAGGGTGTTGTGTGGACAAGAGGATGTGGCCTTTTTGGACTTTTCTGGGTAAGAATTCAAGCGAGTCGGTTATTGAAATCAGACTGTAAGTCGGAATTAATAGTAGTAGGATTCACTGGATAATATCCGTGAATTCTCTCACCGTCCTGCCATGCCTGATAGCGTTGTTCTCCGTTCGCTCTGCACTTGACAGTTGTCGTTTTCAATGTAGGGATAATATTTCAAGAAGCGTCATCCATTCATGGATAGGGTTCCTCGTCACTGTTGTCTAATGCCGCTGAGCGTTGTTATCTGTTTGCTCTTTGCTTGACAATTGTCATATTATTGTGGTGATAATATTTCAATAATCGTCATCCGTTGATGGATAGGGATCTCTCGTCACTATTGTCCAATGGTTGAGGGTATTGTCCTATGTTTAACACTTGCCTATTTAAGTATGGATAATATTTCAAAAATTGTCATTACATCGTGGATAGGGATTCTTCCTGCATCGTCAGATTTGGATAAATATAAGATAACCATTACATGATTCGCTGTTTATATTTATACTTTAGGATAAACTAGATTTCTTGGCTGTCCCGTCTGTGGGCCCCGACATAAAGTGTTTGATCTTCTGATTTTATACACTTTTTAGTTATCTTCCAAAAAAGGAAATTTATGTACTTTTTAGTTATCTTCCAAAAAAGGAAATGTATCATAATTTAGTTGATAGTAACTCAGAGTTAAAAAGGAAGGTTATTTAAAATATTTGATAATAACTTATAGTTAAAAAGGTATGTTATTTAAAATATTTATTGATATATATTTTTAAGGAAAAATTTAATAAATAAAAAATTATTTATTTTATGGGGGAGAAATTAAGTGAATTTATGTTTGTATAATATGGGGTTGATTCTAATTATTGTTTATACATTTAGCTTAACCTATGTATATTTCAATAACAATTACATGGTTAGTTAGGAGGATTTAAACATTGAGTCATATATTTTACAAACATTTTATATCGTAACAATTATTAAGGAAATTTCTCTCTAAAAACACTTAAATAAATAAATAAATAATTAAAATTATAATCAAATCAATTTTACAACTATCACAAAAAATTAAATGTTTAATATTTTTAAATGTAACCTAAAAATGATCCAAAATGTGAAATGGTGGACAACTTATGTATATATATTTTTTCTTGTAAATATATATGATTTTTTCCTTTAAAAAAAAATATTTTGATAAATGTTTATCATTAATAATTTTAAAAATAAATAATCAAAACAACGAGTGCTCTCACAGTTGGTTGAGTTGCGCTAGACGGTCTTCAAACTCTAGTTTCCTAATTGTCTAGACCATGGTTGTTCTCCTCCATGTTTTGACCAACAATCCTTTTTTTTACCTTATGCTCCTCCACCCTTAGTGTCTTTTTGCGTCTGGCTAGTTGTGGGATATGGAATAAGTTTGGTGAAGTGCTTGTTGTTGGTCTTTGGCTTGCATGTCTAGAGGTTTGATTTTATTTTCAAATATTTGCAACCACCCGCTTTGGGTGTTGGGGGTTATCTCTTGGTGACATGGCTAGCGAACTGGTCTATAGTTATCCTACATTATGTTGTATGTCTTTGAGTTTCTATAGGTGACTCTAGCGTTTAGTTGTTTGTTGGTTTCAGGTGTTCGAGTGGAAGTAGTCTGCCTCTCTTATTTTACTTTGTTGTTTATATCTTAGAGGTTGACCTTTGATTGGAACTAA
The DNA here is from genome assembly GCA_000404065.3 of Pinus taeda. Lineage (NCBI taxonomy): Eukaryota > Viridiplantae > Streptophyta > Pinopsida > Pinales > Pinaceae > Pinus > Pinus taeda. Next base: position 33,149 of record APFE031167174.1, on the reverse strand, counting down.
GGAAGTTGGGGGATTTTGTTTTTCTAGCTTCGTATTGCCTTAGTGTTTAGAGGTGACTTCACATCACGTTAACAGATGTGGGGCAACCATGGGATTGGTGGATGTGGCCAACAACGTCATTTACAGGACCCGTCATAGGCCGAGGGGGTTGTGACTACATATTATTCAACTACTTCTCTGAGTACTTAAGGGGAATATTCATTGGCTCAAGAATCATGTTACTTAAGAGTGACAAGCTTAATCATATTTTGAGTTATTGGAGGAGGTCTCTCACCAGCTTCATGACCCTAACCATACCAGGGGAAGAAGAAACTAGTACATGCATTTTGTAACACTCCATTGGTAGCTCAACACCTTTTTGGGAATGGTCTTAAGGGAAAAAAATGAGGATGAAAACGACGTCATTTCTTTCCTGAATGATATTCAACAGAATCAGGAAATTGCAAGCTTTCCTTGACAAAATGGAAGCTTGCTTGGCTTACATGGAAATTCATTTTCAATGTGAGTTTAAACCTACAACATCACCTCGTTTGAGTGAAAATGATCTAGCGTTTTTGTTGTCATCGAACACATGAATTGACTACAATTTTGTGGTTATATCCTAGTGGTATTCCTTTGGTTTTATGTTACCAATGTTACTCTTTGTTTCCAATAGATACTCTGAGTTTCCATAGACTAACCAATAACTCTAGTTTCCTGTGTGGCACAGTGAGGCAAATCCATTTTGGTAAGTAGTAATGTGTTATGTTTTGTGAGTTAATATAGCTAACTTACAATAATAAAAAGAATGGTAAAAATAGTATATACTTTTCATAAAAGAAATATATTAATTTCATTCATAATCACGAAAATCGAAAATTTAATGTGTTTTTGTCTATTATAATGGTTTTTGAAAGATGAATTTAATTTTAGATTTTAAAATATCAACAATAACTTATTAAAATATATATGAAAACATATATATTAAAACATAAATGAAAACCACCACAACAAAAATATGGAAAATATATTTATTTATTTTGAATTCATATTTTCGAATAAAAAAGTATGTTTCAATTTATTATTAACTCTCAAAAAACCAAAAAATAAAGAGTAGTCTAATGAGGCCACAATTTTGTTTGGAAAAATAATGGAAATTCCTGCAAGATTTTGAAGAAAATCTGACAAATGTTTTGGCAAATCTAGGTTAGAACTATCAAGCTTCGAGATTTTGGGTGCGATGTGAGTTTTTGATGGTGTTGAACCCATTTCCACCATCAAAAAAATGATTTGAGCACTCCTATGGTTGGATTTTTTTGCAAAAACAATTGACCAAATTCGAGCGAAAAATTATTTCCAAGGCAAAATTGTAGCCTTGGCAGACAACATCAAAAAGTAATATATTGCTCAATCTTTAGATATTAGGTCCCTATGATTTGTGGCTCTTTGAAGTCATGAAAGATATATCAGTATGACATATTGTATAATTTGAAAGATCTTAAGCACAAACTCCAATGCACTTGATCTTTTTAGAGTTTGTTTGAGATATATTATTTATTTATTTAATTATGGTGAATTTATAACTTGTTGAAGTAATCTAGTTTAGGCCCAAAATCAAACCTAGCCTTTGTCACTATAACACCAAGATTAGATCCCATATCCCATAATACATATATACCAAGTGAGGGAGCATACTTCTTGACCTGTATACAACAAGTCAAACATGTCGCCCATGAGATTTGAAACTTGGTGGAGGGAATAATCCCATTGTATTAGCCAATTGGTCATCCATGAGGAGAACATTATATATATATATATATCTATATATATATATATATATATATATATATATATATATAATAATAAAAATTAGGGTTATGATTTGTAAAGGGCACTCAATTCAACAGGCCATTGGATGATACATAATGAAAGTAAATTAAAATATAATAATAATATATTTCATTTGAATTTTATTAGAATGAAAAAAAGTGGTAGTTTCATCCACATGTAGATTTATCTTAAATCAAGATTTACCAGCTATTGAGAGAATAATGTTTTTTTTAAAGTGTAAAACATTAGTCAAGTATTACACCTAAAAGAGGTCTACATCTTAAGAAATTGAATTCCTTTGTACACTTGGTAGGCTATGACGTTAAGATGGATATATATTGTTTCTTTAATATATAATTTATAATTATATAAATTCCATAATTTGTTTTAATGGTAATTGGTGAATCAATATCTTTGCAGGACTGATCTAGGAAATACCTAGGATTGAATAATGATGGATGTCACTATTCACTTCAATATCAAGATATTCAAAATTTCCTACCACTTTAGGCTTATAAGAATTACTCGCTATGATTTCCAACATGTTCAATTTTTTTTCCACACAATATAATATGTCTCCAGAGAATAGATACCAAGTGGAAATTTAATTAAACCTATTAGCTACAACTAGTTATAATTTCATATCTTTATATATTTGAATATTGTTATTTTTAATTTTATTAAAAAATTGATAATAAATCTAACTAATATAAATGAACTTGTGACATGTTTTATACTTATTTTAATTTGATTTTTTATTGTGATATAAATAATCTTTGATTGTATATATATACACACACATTCATCTGTAATTATTAGATTTTTAGTAGATTTTAGAGGCATGATGTTAAATTTTTTTTTTTCAGGTGCTTGAGATTTGAAATCGTTTTTTTAAAGATGCAAAAGAAATCTAGCTTAAGGAAGGCCAGGAAATAAAACTAAATACAAATTGCACTATTAAGGGTGATGCTAACAATTGGTAGAAGATTTAAAGCATGGTAACACAATCGTGTGTGTCGATGGCACAATCACATTTATTGTATCGTCAACTGATAAAAATAATAGCTACATTAAGAAAATGTTGTTGTCCTCAACGAGAGAAAATAAATTTCTTGGAGATCTGGTTCATCTACCGAATCTTAATGACAAACATAAGGAAGATATTTTGGTAGGGGGTGTTCCTAACAAAATAGACATAAATTCTCTTCTTTTTCTTCGTAAGGGCTTAAATCTTGTAAATGTTTGGAAGGTACGGGGAAAAGATGCAAATAATATTATGTTGAAGTCGAAGGTATTTTTTTTCTGCTACTTTCATTGCTAAAAGCTTTAGGTTGACCTTTATAATTGTATATTGTTTTTAAAATCAGTACATTCAAAGTTTGAATTTTCGTAAAAAAAATCGCCATGCTTAAGTCTATTATGGCAATTAATCTTCTTACACGAATGATCCTATGGTTTGCCATGCCTAAGGTTTATGTAGAGTTGTCTCAGGTTTATGTAGAGTTGTCTCAAGATGTGAATGTAGCATTTTGATGTGAATGTAACATTTTGGATATGACTGTGCTATTATTAAGATATACCAATGTTTCACCATTCTTCGTTAGGGGAATAAAAATGAACTAAAAAAGGTTAGAGAACAAGATATGCATGGGAGGATAGTGGAAAAGCCTATATACATGGCATAATGTGTAAACCTAAATTCATGGATGTTGTTTAAACATAACATATTGTGTAAATTTTCATAGTTTGTAGACATGTTATCGTCATTATTAGAAATGTGTCTTTCTAATGCATCAAATTTACTTTCATAGACATTTTATGAAGTTTGTTGATTTACCTGTACATTATTTTAATGTTTTGGCAGATAATAGTGTATGAGTTTCCTAGATGCGCACATTTTTTGCTTGACTTACTTGACTAATTGCCATTTTGTATTTAATCACTAAAAATATTTTTGGATTAGATTTTACCATGTTATGGAGCACTGAAGTAGTAGAGAAATATGTTTGGTTGATTTTTGTGATGTTTTAAGAGATTGTACTTACTTATAAGGAACTACAATGGCTTATTTCTTATTCTTGTTGCTTCTAGGTTAAGAATTAAGAGGGTTTGGTCAACTTTAATGAAATTTGTGTGAGTCTCATGCATTTATGGTTTCTCTTGGATATCTCAGTATGGAGATTGCAATTGAAAATATATTCTTGGCTCAAAAATTGATGATATCCAAGTGAAATTTCCATGGAAATCTTATTGTCACTAGTACTCAAATATTAGAATCCATGATTAAGTATCCTCTCCATACCATGGATGAAGCTACAAATGTTGCTAATGTTTTTCTACATGGGAATGATTATGTTATGCTTAGCTTTGAAAGTGTGGTAGGGAATATTTTGATTTTGGAGTGAAGATCATGTCTCACATATATATAGAAGTTGAATCTTCCCTATACTATTCAGCTATATTTAAAGCTTTAAGAAGATCAAATAATGTATCTATGAGCCCGTAGAGAGCCTTGTATATTTGTATTTTCAAACTACAAATAAATAAAAGAAAAGACTCATTAAATTTCTAGCTCATGGTCGCACCACTACTAAATGACAACAAAGTATAAACTAGTTGTGTCTATTCTCTCTATTGTGGTTCATGTCATGACAATAGATTCATTTTATTAGTATCTATAGGCTCATATGATATTCAATGTAATGTGTGCCAAGTATGAAATGTTGGATTAGGTTTTCATTGATGTTAATATTATGTCAAGACTAGCCCTTATTCGAGATGGTGCAAAACCCTATCCCTAAGTGTAAACCCCAGCTACTTGTTGAAGATGATGAAGTCCTTGTTAATACTATCCCTTGATGCCCAAAGTGATTTTTCCATGCCCTAATTTATTGAATTATTGAAGCAAATATCTAATGGTTGCAGCGCTTATCTTGAAACCCTAACATAATCCCTAGCAAACCAATGGATGAAGAAGCTCTATTATTGTTCAATTGAAAAGCCTTGGAGGGTTATCGGATGGCAAGCCCTTGAAGACACCCTAGATATCTAATGCCAACCCTTTTTGGAGCATAACCTAATCCTAATGAGAATAATCTCTAACATATAAAAATAAAAAATAAAAAAAAATCCTTAAGGATTCCATGAATGAACTTGCTTGGATGAAGTCTGATCTTTAAGAAGAAGAACTCATTGGAATAGAACCCAAACCTTAGTTCTAGGAACCTACTCTTGATGATGCCCTATACTTAATAAAATTAATCCTTATACCCTATGTCACTATGATGAAGGATCCATATCGTAAATAATCATATGACAAATTCTTAAGGGCTATCATGAAACTCTAAGGACCGTTATTAAATAAATATATATTTGTGACATTAGAAATAAAATCTTAATATATTTCTTGCAGCAGCTAATAGAGGGCTTGAAGACCTTTCTAAAAATTACCTACTTGCCCAATAATTCCTTGGCATTGTGAAGATATAAATTTTGGAAGTGAGAAATACACATTTTTTTATCCTACTCAAGTTAGCTCAATAATTTCAGGTCGACTCTCCTAAAGGGACATGCAATTTCACACTAAAAAACAAGAAAATATAAAACTTATACATTTTGGTTAGGGCAAGAAAATTCGTCAATTACACAATCAAGTATTCAGACATTTGAGGTAATATATCACAAAAGGATGTGAGTTTTCTTGAAGTAGTACATCTATTGGTTGTGTAATTTTCTAATACCTACAATAAGGCACACCTTTACAAACCTATTTTTGGCCCTATAACAAATAAAATTTGTAGACCTTAGGCTTGTAATATTCCAAATTCAACCCTGATGTAGGCTTGGTAGATAGTAGAAAAATATACGCATTGGGACTTGTTGTTGAACATAGATCTTGGACTTCAAATTGGAGTATAAATTCAACATCTCAAGGAACATATTTTGGTCCTTAAAGTCTGCAATTTTGTCCCTAAAAAAATCCTGAACTTTCAACCTAAAAATCCTCCAACTTCGGTATTTTATGGAGCTTAGACCTATGACTTTATTCTATGTTTTCAAACCTATGGAGGGAATCATCTTTGACCAGTAGAGAGTATATTTCAAATTTTTGGAGACTATGCTTCAAAACTATGGAGACTAACTGTTGTAGACCCTTTCTGAAGGCACTATATTGGGATAATTTTATAGTAAAATCTTTTGCTAGAAGCAAAGTGTTGGGACCATTAACAGACCTTAATTAGAAGGGTGAAAACTTATTATTGGATTATTACATACCTTTGTTGGATATACAAAATTAATATTGTTTTACAATGAAGTCTTCTTTCAAACCTTGATTGGAAGATTGGAAGCACAATATTGACATTGTATTATATATATTTGAAGCATCATTAGAGAAATTTTCTAGAAGACCTATGATTTGGAAGAATAGTAGCTTAGATTTCTGTTTGGAACAATGTGGATATAAAGATTAACTTGTAGTAGACTTTGACTATAATTTTAGCATGTTCTGAAGTAGTCTTGAGGAGACTTCTGAATTTATTTTGTGGGCATTGGGAATTTTGAAGCATAATTGAGTGACATTTTTTGAGTAATCTTAAAGGATTCATTAGAGTGGTCTTTGGCAACCATTATTTGTGCAAGAATTGAGATGATATTGGGCTAGACATTGAAGTAGCTATTGAAGCCCTTACTAAAGTAGCTTTATTGTGTAGATCTATTGAAAAGGCATGTAGAAGCAGGTATTAGAGCTAACCTAGGTAAACTCTTGTCGAAGACTTGTTGAAACCTTTATTGACGTACTGTTGGAAAATTGTTTTGGGACCCCTTGTAGCTAGTCTATTTGGACACCTTATAGAAACATTGTTGAAGACCTAGAGTTGTGGCATTGTTTAGAATCTTGGAGCCATCATTGAAAGCTTTTATTTGTGTAGTTGTTAGAGGATACGTAAAAAACAATAATTGCAAAAACATTGTCAAACTGCTCATGGAGTAACACTTAAGAAAATTAATTTTACAGATGAAGAGATTTGATGTTTATTGAAGTAGACTTTTGGAGCACATGTAGAGAAGATCCCTTCTAGTAGCCATCAAAGAATTTTTTGAATAATCATTAAAGACTTTCTCGTTCCCTTGGTTGAATATATTATTCGAGATATGCCAAGATGATGTTCAAGACTTATTGAGATATTTTGGAAGTCTTGAGGAATCACTAAATTATCTTGAAGTTGTGGGTTGCAGCCCTAAGAGTTGGATCCTTGGAAAGATCAGGTTGGTTCCTATATTGTAGAGAGGACTGGAGTCCTCGAGAAGACCAAGTTGGAGCTTGGTAGAGCACAAGGATGGAGCATTAGTGAAGTACAAGTTGGAGCTTAGTTTGACTGAAGATTGGAGCCTTCATCTAGAGTTGGATCCATGGAGGAATCATTGGTTTGATTATACAAATTGGAAATTGTTGTAATAGAGGATTAGAATCTTCATCATTTTTTGTTAATGAAAGTATTTATTTTTGGGTTAATTTTGGGTTATGTTTATAAGTGGTATTAACTAGTAAAAACAAAATTTGTGAAAAGAAATACGAATTCACCCCCCCTATAGTATTTGCAATAATTGGTATCTGAGTTAATACCTTCACACACAACATAGAATCTACAAGCTAAATCCTTATAACACAAATGAAAAATTCAATAAATAAGGCTCACAAATCCTCTGAAGCAGTTGCATCCTTAGTGGATTATTAGATGTGCAAATCTTCCTTGTACAATGAAGAAAACTATGAGGCGTGGAGATGTAGAATGGAATTTTTTTTTATGGATGAATGTCTTGAAGTATGGGAATCAATGGTGACTGAAAGAAAAATGGAAGAGGAGTCCAAGGATAAAATGAAAAAGAAATAAAGGTGGTCTTGAGTAGTTTATCAGATCCTATAAAGATCAAAGTGGAGAAATGTTCATCAACAAAAGAGATTGGGGAGAATCTTTGAGATCTTCACTCAAAAGGATTATTAGTCATGACCTTTGATCAAGTAGATGATAGACAAGAACACAAATATGAACCAGAGAAGAAAATTAAAATCAAATATGAAGGCACAAATTTCTTAAAGAAAGATGATGATGAAGAGATCTTTGAATTTGAAATTGAGATATGTCTCAAGAAATATTTTGTACTTGCCATAAAATAAATAAGTAGTTTTAAAAGGGATGTTGAAATATGGCAACAAGAATATTCCAACTTAATTTGTCCTTGAATTAAATTGTGAATTAAAATCAAATTTAGTCTTAACAGCTACTTGAAAATAATTAATTAATTTATTTTAAATTAATTAGTTGGAGAAATTCAAG
>APFE031167174.1:0-24982 GCA_000404065.3 Pinus taeda | reverse complement strand
AAATTCAAGTTAGAAGTCTTTCTGAAGTCATGCAAGAGTTATCCCTTAAATTAAGGAGATAATATTGAGTTATATTTGATTGTAATTAGTTAAATTAGTCTACTGAGTTAAGTCTAGTTAAATTAGTTCCAAACTATTTGAGGAACTAATAGTGAGCTAACAGTGAGTTGATGCATTAAATCACTCAACTAGTGCTACTCCAATTAACTGAAGATTCCCTCATCAAAAACTCATGCATGTCTTTTCTGAGAAAGACCCAGTTGAGATAAATGTTCAAGGATAGTGTACTATTAGTTGCATGTATTTTCTCATGGAGAAAACTCATGCATGCAATCAAGGATTCATCCTTGAGGAATGCATAGTTCTGGAGGATTGGTTTTCCCCTTGGTAATAGGTTAATCATCTAGAAGGAACAACACAAGGAAATAGGAGCTTCGAGGGCAGAGAGGAAGGCTAGGGAAAAGCCAAGATTTCCTGTGAACATCTGTGAGGATTTTACTGAGAGCTGGCTAGCTATGAGAGCTAAGGCTTTGTATATTTCCTATATATTTCCAACATGTATGATATTACAATAGTGTGGGGTTTCTAGCGGATGCTTTCCCCAATGTATTTTCATGTGTATTGTGCCATTGATTATTTTTCTTCTGGTTATATTATTCAGCTCGATCTTTAACCTTTAGCAAATTGGTGGTAGAATTATGTTATATTATTCTTCTTTGATTTATATTGCATTATCGGGTTAACCTACACAGATTTTCTACATGGTATCAGAGCTGTGAACAGTATACTGAGAAGATAATTCAAAGTTTGAAGTTCAGGGTTGCAGGTGCAAATCGAATTCATATCATACTTCAAGGTTGGCCAATGGCGTTCTATGGCTTGTAGACTCGAGTATGCCTTGGAAGCTAACTAAAATTACATAGCCTAGAAAGATAGAATGGAGGTTGTATTAGAAGAAAATGGCTTGAAGGAATTCATTAATGAATAAATCCCAAAGCCAGCTTTAACTAATGCAGAAGAGTTGGCTGAGTGGAAGAAGTGTGTGGCGAAGGCTAGACAAATCATCCTTGAGGGAGTTTTAGATCATATTATCTCGAGTCTCCATGGGAAGGATACTCCAATTCCATTGTGGAAGACATTTATGGACCTCTACCAGAATAGTAGTGATCAGAGGAAATTGGCACTCAAGGATAAGCTTCAAAGAATCAAGATGGATAAGGGTGATACTATTTCCACATATCTGAACAAGGTCACCGCCTGTAGTGATGAGCTTGGTAGTGTGGGAATAACTACCACCGATGATGATATGGTGAGTCTCACTCTCCTTGGCCTTCCAAACAGTTGGAATAACTACCAGGACTCTGTGAATGGAAGGGAGAAACTACCAAATTTGGAATGACTGTGGTTGGATCTTATGTAAGAGGAGATCAGGAGGAGCACATGAGATGGTTCTTGATCCAAGAATGATGATGAAGAAATTCTAGCCTTAGCAAGTAAGGAAAGGAAAGGGAAGGGGAACACTTCACATTTCAAATAGAATTCTTCTCATGAAGGGAAGAAGGGTTACACATCTAAAGTAAGATGCTTTAATTGTCACAAGATGAGACATTATGTGACTAATTGCCCATCGAAGAAGTCTAAGAAGGGATCCTTGGAAGGATCGGAAGGCGAGGCATTAGCCTCTTAGTTCAAAATTAACTTTACACTCATTGGTGTCATCGATCATGGGTTGTGTCTGGTATCTTGATAATGGAGCCTCATTCCACATGACCAGTGATAGAAATTTATTCAGTGCCTTGGAGGAGAAATGCCTCAATATGCACATAGAGATGGGTGACGATGAAAGGTCTAGTGTTTTAGGAGTGGGAAAGATTTCTTTTCAGAGGGAGCATGGAGCTCCTCTCACCTTGACAAATGTGATGTATGTGCCTGGACTGAAGAACAACTTGGTATCGGTCATGATGTTGGAGGACAAAGGCTACGATGTTGTCTTGAGTAAAGGAAAGATGTTCCTAAGACACATAGCCATTGGTCAAACCAAGAGGGTAGGGATCCGGGTGAAGAATCTCTATAAACTAAAGGTAGATGATTGTGCAGCATTGAGTACAAAAGCAAAATTGGTGCAAATCCAAGACATTGGCGAGTTGTGGCACAAGTAGTTGGGCCATTTGCACCATGGGGCTTTGAAGATAATGCAACAGATATCTACAGCACTTCCCAAATGTAAACTTGAGCAAGTTGACACATGCAAAGGTTGTACCTTGGGAAAGTACACCAAGTCTTCCTTTCATGATCGAGACAGTTGAGCAGAGGCTATCTTAGAGCGCGTTCATACTGATTTGTGTGGACCATTCTCGATGGCATCCACAACAAAGCAAAGGTATTATGTGATTTTCATTGATGACTATTCTCGTAAATGCTGGATTTATTTCATGTAGAAGAAGGACCAAACTTTCAAAAAGTTTTGATAGTTGAAAGCTTTGGTTGAGAAAGAGTCAGGGAAGAAGATCAAGGCCTTAAGAAGTGACAATGGTGGAGAATATGTCTCTCAAGAGTTTAGGGTCTTCTGTGCAGTGGAAGGAATTAAATGAGAGTTGGCAGCACCTCATAACCCACAACAGAATGGGGTGGCCGAGAGGAAGAATAGAACTATTGGGGGGGCAACACAGGCAATGCTGCATGTGCAAGTCCTACCACTTCAGTTGTGGGCTGAGGCTTGCAACACAACAGTCGATTTGCAGAATAGAAGCCCACATTGCATACTTCAGATGAAGATTCCAGAGGAAGCTTTCTCTGTAAGAGACCAAATGTGGTTGACTTCAAGATCTTTGGCTCACTGGTATATTGCCATGTGACAAAGGATGCACAAAAGAAGCTTGAGTCGATAGCAGAGTTGGGGATATTTGTGGGGTACATTGATACACCTCACAAATATCAGGTTTACTTACCTACCAGTCGAAGGACACTGGTTCATAGAGATCTCAAGTTTGATGAGCATAAGGTCATCCAAGTTTCCCTTGAGAGGGAGCTCCAACTATAGGCTGTGGAGGAATTGTTGGTTCCTAAGGAGGAGGAACCTTATACTGATGTGGAGTAGTCACATGCAGAGGTCCCATGAGTGGAGACATCCACTCAAGCAAAGTCTTCCAGAGATGGACAGAAGCACACAAAAGAAGCTGATAGATTGTTGGAGGATGTGAGAGAGCATGTGGGAGCACCAAATTCTCAGTGCAGATAGAGGAGGTCACTTGAGAGGTACACTAGATACATGGCCCTTGTTGATGAATGTGTTGAGACTGAGCAATCTTCCTTTGAGGAAGCAGTGCAACAACCGATTTGGGTCGATGCTATGGTGGAGTATAAATCCATAGTTCGTAACAGTGTTTGGAATGTGGTTCCGAGACCAGAGAACAAGTCAGTTGTGAGTTCCCATTAGCTTTACAAGGTAAATCTAGCTGTTGATGGTAGTGTGGAGAAGCATAAGGAAAGATTTGTTGCCCATGGCTTTTCACAAGTAGTGAGAAGGATCATGTTACTGCAGTATATTTTGATAGAGGAGCAACATGCTGACATTTTGACAAAGGCATTGTCAAAGTGTAGATTCGAGTTCCATAGAGACAAGATCGGGGTGGCAGATAATCCCTTTCTTGTTGAGAGGGAGTGTTGAAATATGGACACAAGAATATTCCAATTTAATTCTTGTTGAATTAAATTGTGAATTAAAATCAGATTTAGTCTTAACAATAAAAATAATTAATTAGCTTATTTTAAATTGATTAGTTGGAGAAGTTCAAGTTAGAAGTATTTCTGAAGTCATGTAAGAGTTATCCATTAAATTAAGGAGATAAGATTTAGTTATATTTGAGTTGTAATTAGTTAACTCAGATTACTGAGTTAAGTCCAGATAAATTAGTTCCAAATTGTTTGAGGAACGAATAGTGAGTTAACGTTGAGTTGATGCATTAATGCACTCAACTAGTGCTACTCCAGGTAACTGAAGGTTCCCTCATCAGAAACTCATGGATGTATATTTTGAGAAAGACCCAGTTGAGATAAATGTTCAAGGACAATGTACTATTAGTTGCATGTGTTTTCTCATAGAGAAAAATCATGCATTTAGTCAAGGATTCATCGTTGAGGATTGTGCATTTTTGGAGGATTGGTTTTCCACTTGGTAATTGGCTAATTATCTAGAAGGAACAACGCAGGAAAATAAGAGCTTGGAGGTTAGAGAGGAAGGCTGGGGAGAAGCCAAGATTTACTGTGAGCATCTGTGAGGATTGTACTGAGAGCTGGCTAGCTGTGAGAGCTAAGGCTTTGTATAGTTCCTATGTATTTCCACCATGTATGATAATACAATAGTGTGGGGTTTTTAGCTAAGGATTTCCCCAAAGTATTTTCATGTGTATTGTGCCATTGATTCTTCTTCTTCTAGTTATATTGTTCAGCTCAATCTTTAAGCTTTCACAAATTGATAGTAAAAGTAGGTTATAGTATTCTTCTTTGATTTATATTGCATTATCAGGTTAACCTGCACAGATTTTCTACAAGGGAAAATAAGGAACTTAAGAAACAAGTACAATATTTTGATCATTTCCTTGACAAGACAAATCAAGAATTTAACCTTTTCAAGCTTCACGTACAAGAAAGAGATAAGGAGCTCAACAATCTTAAGGAAGAATTGCATCAGGACATGGGGAGACATCAGGAGGAATTCATTTCCATGATAGGCCAATTAGAAAAAGTGAAAAGAAGGGAGGGCATTTTAGAAAGTTATCTCAGGTAAAGATCTAAGGAATTGAGTAAATATGTAGTAGAAATTGGTCAATGTAGAGAATAAGACACCTCCCTAAAAGTTCAACTAGAAGTAGAAAAGAAACAAATGAAAGGAGTTGAAGTTAAGAATTTAAGGGAAGAATTGGTCCTCCTAGAAAGACAAGTTGATGAAGTATAAAAGGAAAGAAAAGTCACGAGATGATAGCTAAAAGAAAAGGAATAAGAGACTAATAGATTTGAAGAAAATGTTATCTCTTTTAAATTCAAATCATGTGAAGCAACAAGGATTAAGGAAGAAATGGGGAGTCAAATGGCAAAGAAAGGTTAATATTGTGAGAAGATGAAAATAAATATTGTTTTTATAAAGAAATAAGTTGATCAACTAAATAAGAACTTGAATAATTCACAAGCCTTGGATGACATCCTCAGTCATCAAATATCTCCTCTTGAAAAAACTTGTCTTGGATATGGACATGCGTCTTCTAGAAAAAGTAATGCAAACCCTAATGCATCAAAAGAAAAGAATGTGGAGGAGCTTGAAAGTTGTTCTAATATCCCCAACTCTAGCAGACGCAAGGAAAAGAGTCAAAATAACATTGGAATTATCTATGCTCCAAGAAGAAATGTTGATGTTGTAGGTAGCAATAAATATCATCAAGGAATCCCAAGGAAGAATAACTTGAGAAGTGCACCAAGACAATTCTCAAATTCCAGATATCAAACTATATTCTTTGGTTATTGTTATTGTTGTATGAATTTTGGGCACATGGAAAAGGATTGCAGGTCATATAAAAAATAGGACTCTAATTAGTTTTTGTGAAATAAACTTTTAAGGGGATACTCCAACGTGCTTTCCATTAGAAATTATGCTCCATCATTCATCTACAAAACTAAATGCTTCAAATTCCATAATGTTGGACATATTTCTTGATATTGCAAATTAAAGTTGGTCCCTAGAAAATATGAAGACTCATCAACCATGCATGGAGAAAGTATCACAAATAATTGGGGGAGGTATTAATTGGAGGAGGTAGCAAGTTGCATCAAAACAATATCATGTTTAATATTTATTGAATGCTCAAGGCATCAATTTGTGTTGCTAATCAAATTAGGGCATCACAAGAAGAAACTATGGTCCACCAAGTTTCTGCCTCTTAGGAAGATGATGTATACTATGAGGGGGAGCTATCCTGGATGAATATACATGGTGAATCCTAATGAAAGAGAAAAAATCATGATGACAAGAAGAGAAACACAATGATATTGGGAGTGCCATATGAAGAAGTTTACATTTATGTCAAAGGGGGAGAGAATGTTAAAAATGGAGAGAGTATTGCCATCAATGACAAAGGGGGAGATTGTTTGATTAGGTTTTCATTCATGTCAATATTTATTAAGGACTATCACTTATTAGAGATGATGTTAAACCCTAACTCTAAGTGTAAACCCTACCTACTTTTCAATGATGATTAATTCCTTGTTGATACAAGCCTTTGATGCCCAAATTGCATTGTCCTTGTCCTAATTTGTTGAAGAAAATACTTTATGATTGCATATTTTATCTTGAAAACCTAGAATAATCCCTATCATACCAATGAATGAAGAACCTCTAACATTTTTAAATTCATATGCCTTGGAAAATTGTTGGTTGGAAATCCCTAGATAATGCCCTAGATATCTGATTCCAACCCTCACTAGGGAATAACCTAATCCTAATGAAACTAATATCTAGCATAAAAAAAAAACCTTAAAGGATTCCATGAATGAACATACTTGGATAAATTCCTCTATCTATGAATAATAACTCCTTACAATAGAACCCTAGCCATAGTTCTAGGAACCCTTTTTATTGATGATGCCCTAGCATTAATAAAACTAATCCGTATACCCTATATCCCTATGATGAAGAAGGCAAATCCTAGATAATAATACCACAAATTCCTAAGGGTTGTCACAAAACTCTAAGGAATGTCATAAAAGAAAAATATATTTGTGATGTTAGAAACAAAATTTTAATATGCCTCTTCCACCAGATGATAGATGGCCTCAACACCTTTCTAACAAGTACCTACTTTCCCTCTAATTCCTTGGTGTTTTGAAGATATTAATTTTGGAATTGTAAAATACACATTTTGTCAGCCTATTCAAGTTGTCTCAATAAGTAAAGGTCATCTCTCCTGAAGGGAAGTACCCTTTGACACTCACAAACAACTATAAATACAAAACTTGAATAGTTTAATTATGGCAAGAAAATTCCTCAAGTAAGAACAAAGTGTTTGAACATCTAAGACAATATATAACTAAAGGATGTGAGTTTTCCTCAAGTAGTACATATATTGGTTGTGAAAGTTTCTAATACCTACAAAATTATAATCCTTTGTATCCTTATTTCTTGCCCTATAATAGACAAAAATCACAGACCAGAGGCTTTTGTTATTCCAATTTCAGCCCTGATGTAGGCTTGGCAGAGACCACATAAATCTACATATTTTGGACCTGTTGTTGAACATAGATCTCGGCCTTCAAATTGGAGTAGAAATTTGACATCTCAAGGCACAGATTTTGGTCCTTAAAGTCTACAATTTTGGCCCTAAACAAAGTCTAAAATATTGGCCCTAAGAATCCTGCAACTTCACTCTTTTATGGAGCTTGTACATGTGATATTATTCTTTGAAATTTTTTACTTTAATTACACTGCAATTTTAGATTTCAGAATTCTTTATTTCTAGACCTGTGGAGGAAATATTCTTCGACATGTGGAGAGTATACTTTATATTTGTGAAGACTATACTTCAGAATTATGGAGACTAGCTTTTGCAGACCCTTGTTGAAGGCACTATATTGGGATCGTTCTATAGTAAAATATTTTGTTGAAACAAAGTGTTGGGACTTTTAGCAGAACATAATTGAAAGGGTGAAAGTGTATTATTCGATTATTATATAACATTTTTGGATATAAAACATCAAGATTGTTTTATAGTGAATTCTTCTTGAAAACCTTCATTGGAAGTACAATATTAACATTGTATTATAGATCTTGGAAGCATCAATGCACAAATTTGTAGAATACCTATGATTCGGGAGAATAGTAGCTCATATGTTTGCCTAGACAAATGTGGATATAAAGGTTAACTTGTAGTAGAATTTTAGTAGAATTTTAACATGTTCTGAAGAAGTCTGGAGCAGACTTGTGAACTTATTTTGTGGGAGTTTTCAAGAAAACATGAGTGGCCTTTTTAGAGGAATAATAAAGGATTCATTTGAGTTTGTTTTGGAAGCCATTATTTATGCAAGGATTGGAATGAATTGAGTTCATAGTGGACCAAAAATTTAAGCATCCTTTGGAAGAAGTTGTTGATGTCCTTATTGAAGTAGCTTTATTATGCACATCTATTGAAAACATGTGTAGAAGTAGATCTTGGAGTTACCCTAGACAGATTGTTGTAGAAGACTTTTTGAAACCCTTATTGACGTATTGTTAGAAAAAAAAAATTGGGACCTCTTGCACCTAGTCTCTTTGGAGATCCTAAAGAAACATTGTTGAATACCTAGAGCTATGGCATTGTTGAGAACCTCGTAGCCATCATTGAAGACGTGTCTTTGTGTAGTTGTTGAGTATACCTAAGACAACCTAATTATAGCAGCAATATTGAAGTACTCGTGGAGTAACCCTGAAAAAGATTCCTCGTACAGATGAAGATATTTAGAGATACCTTTAATGCTTGTTGAAGTTGAATATTGGAGCACATGTAGAGAAGATCCCTTGTAGTAGCCATTGAATACTATTTTGAAGAATCGTTGAAGACTTTCTCATTGCCTTGGTTGAATATATTCTTGGAGATGTGTGAAGATGGTGTTCAAGAATTATTGAATATATTTTAGAAGTCTTTAGGAATCACTAAATTATCTTAAACTTTTGGGTTAGAACCCTAACAGTTGGAACCTTGGAAAGATGTAGTTGGTGTCTATATTTTAGATAGGATTGGACTCCTCAAGAAGACCAAGTTGTAGCTTGGTGGAGAAAAAGGTTGGAGCATTGGTGAAGTATAGGTTGGAACCTGGTTTGACCTAATATTGGAGTCTTCATCTAGGATTGGAGCTGTGAAAGAATCATTGGTGTGATTATACAAATTGGAAATTGTTGTAATAGAGGATTGGAGTCCTCACCATTTTTTGTTAATAAACATATTTATTTTGTTGTTCATTTTTCCTTTTGTTTTGAAGTGATCTTAATTGATAAAAATAACAATTGTTAAAAGAAATATTGATTCACCCCCCATCTCAATATTTACAAAATGGAAATATTGTCAAAGGATATATACTATTATTAGTCAAACAATGCCATCCTCCATTGGTTTTATGATCCGAGGAAACCATCCTTCCATCAATTGCAATGATATGGAATGATGATGATTGGTGTAAATACTCCATTGAGCTCTTATGTAAGAAAACACATTATGTCTTAAATGAAACATGTCCATAACTATTGTTGGAATTTTGATGATTGTCAAATGTTGATAGTATGACTAAACATTAAATGAAGTTTAGTGATAACTTTTTTTGTCATTACAGTGATGAAACTTCATAATAAGAACATCAAATGACCATAAAAAATTGGCTCATTTTTTAGTAGTGGGCCTGATAAAAATGGCAATATTTGTATTAATGAAAATAAAACCCACTGGTAAGCTCTATGAAAGAGAGTCTGAACTAGGAGAGTCTGGCTCTTTAAAACATTCTAGATTTTTATCAACATTACACATTAAATAGGATACATGGTTTTAGTGAAGTTATAACAACATCCTAAGAAATAGAAACTAAATCCTATCTTGAGGCTACATGAACCAACTCTACCTATTCTAGGATATTCTCCACTATCTTCAACACTCCCCCTTAATGGATAATGGGCTCACATATATGCCTAACATCTCCCTAAGCATTTGAAACTTAACTTTTCCAAGGGGCTTAGTGAAAATGTCCGCAACATTATCACATCTATTACAATATCCCAAATGAATTTCTTTAGATTGCACTTTCTCCCTTACAAAATGGAATTGAGTATCAATATGTTTCATGCTTTTGTGAAACACTAGATTGTTGGCCAGCTTGATTGAACTTTTATTTTCACATCTGATTGTTGTTGTGAGTGTCTGTTCTTCCCCAACATCCTAGATAAGTCTCCGCAACCAAACCGCATCGCACATTTTTGCACACATGGCTTGATACTCTACTTCTGCTGAGGACAAGGAGACTATGTTTTTCTTCTTGCTGCTCCAAGTGATCAACCTAGATCGAAGACTGAACGCATAACCTGTTATAGATCTGCGATCATCTACATTTCCTACCCAATCTGAATCTACAAATCCTGCCAATCTAACATCAAAAGATTCAGTGTAAATAATTCCATAATGTACAGTACCTTGTAGATACCTCAAACCATTCTTCACTGCATTCCAGTGGCTTTCAAGTGGATTAGACATAAATTGGCTTAACACACTGACTGCATAAGCCAAATCAGGTCTAGTGGTGGTTAGGTAGATCAGACTCCCAACCAGTTGTCTGTAAAGTGTTGCATCTGCCAGTTTTGAGCCATCCTCACACTGCAATTTGATATTCTGCTGCAACGGTGCCGGTGCAGACTTACACTGGTCCATTCTAAACTTCTCTAATAGGCCTTTAACATACTTTTTTTGAAACATAAATGTTTGACCTGAATCTCTCCAGATCTCAAGACCTAAACAATATCTAAGTTCACCGAGATGCTTCATCTCAAACATCTATGACATATGTTTCTTAATTTCATCAATTAGATATATATCATCACCTATAATTATCAAATCATCTACATATAATGAAATCAACACTACGCACCCTTGTTCATCTTTCATGGTGTAAAGATTAGGGTCGTTTTTACTTCTATTATAGCCAACTTGTAGAAAAAATGAATCAATTTTCTCATACCATGAATTGGGAGCTTGTTTTAGTCCATAAAGTGCTTTTTTCAACTTATAGACTAAATGTTCTTTTCCCTTCTGGAAAAACCCTTCTAGTTGCTCTAAATAAACCTCTTCTTTCAGTTCTCCATTCAGAAATGTAGACTTTACATCTACTTGGTGCATCATCCAATGTTTCTTAGTAGCTAAGGCGATTAACATTCTGATGGTGTTCAATTTAGCTACAGGGGCAAAGGTTTCCTCATAATCTTTCCCTTATTTTTGTGTATACCCCTTTGCAACCAACCTAGCTTTCAGTTTTTCTATAGTTCCATCTCCATTTATTTTCAGTTTATATAACCATTTGCAACCTATGATCAGTTTTCCTCTAGGGAGTTCTACTAATTCCCAAGTGTTGTTTCTGATTATTGAATCATATTCCTATTCCATGGCTATTTTCCATTGATTATTTTCATTTGCTTCTTTATAACTAGATGGTTCAACAACATTCATCATACTAGTTATAAAAGCATTTTCCCTATATCTTGCAGACATTTGAGTTTTCCTACCCAATCTCCTGAGTGGTGGCGTGGTGGTTTCAAACCTTATTTTTCTTGTTGTTGCTGCTGTTGCTGTTGTTGCCGCTATTGTTGTTGCTGTTGTTGTTGCTGTTGTTGATGCTTTTGTTGTTGTTGTTGTTAGTGTTGTTGTTGTTGCTATTCATCCTTTACCTTTGTTTGCTGCTATCCTGGTTGCCTCTTCTTCAAAGTACGAAATATCCCATCCATCATAGTGCTCATCAGTTTTTTCACTATCCTACTCGTGGAATTTAACATCTCTACTAACAAAGATCTTGTGAGTAGAGGGATTAAAAAATCTATATGCTTTATATGATGAACAATACCCTATAAAAGTGCATCTGATGGCTTTTGAGTCTAATTTGTTTCTGTGTTCCTTTGGTATGTGAGAAAATGCTTTACATCCAAATATTCTTCAGTGTTTTATTGTAGGCTTATATCCATACAAAGCTTCAAAAAGAGTTTTAAACTCAAGACTTCTTGTAGGACTCCTATTTTTTTAATAAACCACAGTACTCACTACTTCAGCCCAAAAACCTTTTGAAAGATTCTTACCTTTAAGCATACTTCTTGTACATTCCACCAGAGTTATGTTATTTCTTTCTGTTACTCCATTCTGCTGTGGAGTATGGGGTACTGTAAACTGCTACAAAATTCCATAATCTTTACAATATCTGATCAGCTCATCTTTCCTATATTCTCCCCCTTGATCAAAACGGAGAATTTTTATCTATTTCCTTGTTTGTTTTTCAATCATATTTTTAAATTTCTTAAAGTATTTGAATGTATGACTCTTCTTACTTAACAAATACACCCAAGAAAACTTCGTACAGTCATCAATAAATAGTAGGAAATACACTACACCTCCTAATGATTTTTTCTGCATGGGACCACAAAGGCCAGTGTGCACTAACTCTAATATATACCTCTGTTTCTTTTCTACTCTAATATGGAATTCTTCTGTATGCATTTTTCATAAAGTACAGGCATCACAATCATTATGTACTTACTTTAGCATAGGAAGATCTCTTGCCATTTCTTTCCTGGTTACTAACAACAAATCATTGTAATTGATGTGGTCGTATCTCTGGTGCCAAAGCTCCTCTGTAATCAAGCTCGCTGCTTTCAATGCTCGAACTGGTGTAGTTCTCAGATCCAACTTGTAGAGTCCTCTTGTTTAGATTCCTGTAGAAATTGTCTTCATTCCATCTAGCAAATTCGTAATGTAGCAGTTAGATTTTAAAAACTCAACTTTCAAATCTTGATCTATAATCATTGATACATAAATCAAGTTCTTTGTTATGCCAGGGACATACATTACATTATAAATTTGTTTGATATTACCATCAGGTAGAACAACAGAAACTTTCCCACATCCTTTGATTTGATGGCTTCTATCATCTCCGAGGTAAATTTGTGCACCTTTGTTGATCTCTTTAAAATCCTCCAGCCAATGCTTGTTCCCTGTCATGTGTGTTGATGCTCCTAAATCTATATACCAAATGTCTACATCAACATTTTCATCACGATCTGCCAAGAACAATCTCAAATTCTGCACCTGATCACTATTCGCGAGATGACCTGCATATCTCTTTGACTTCTACTCTTCTTCATGATACTTCCTTTTCCTACATTCCCTGGCAATATGACCAATTTTCTGCAATAAAACATTTAGTTTCAAAGTAGTTTTTATTTGGGTGCATACCTTGAGTCAGATTTGGCCATTTATGTGAACTTGCTCCATTTGCTATTCTGGACCTCCTTTCCCTTTGTAGAAGTTTATCCTCACCACCAATGCAAGAACAACACTCTAAGGCTTCATATTCGATCTCCTCTCTTCTTCTTGCATCAGTATGGCTGTCATCTCTTCAGAATGTGGGGTCTTCTCTCTGGCATTGATCCCAGTGATGAACATCTGATAATCATCAATGACATCATTCATTGTAATGGTCACAAGATCTGTATCGTCCATTGTATGACCAATATCTGTTAATTTGGTTTTTAGATCCTTAATCCTTGCTATGAATGAAGCAATCATTTCATTCTCCTCCATCTTGATGGACAAGATCTTACTCATGAGGAACAAGGACGATTTGAATTTATGATCTCGTACAATTCCTTTAGAATTCCCCAGATCTCGTTAGATGACTTACCTTCTCTGATGTGTGGTATAATACAATATTTCACTGACATTTTTAACGTTTTCCTTGCTCTTCTTTCTCGCTTCTCCTAATCTAGGACCGATGTTGATCCAGCTGTAGGCCTCGGCTCATCCCTATTCACAATCGTCTAAGCACTTTGTGCTTCTAGCAGAGTCTCTGTCTTAAACTTCCAATTTGCATAATTGGAACCATCGAGATTGCTATGCTCATTCATGCATGCTTCAAATATATTGTCATTCATTTTGGCGATTTAGAAAAAAAATTGATAGGTAAAAGATGTTAAATTTACCCCAGATTTGTGACAGAGACAGATCATTATTGTTCAATCTTGCAACACATGCACATATCATCGTGGCTTTCTTATCAACCTCCAAACAACCTCCTGTTGTCAGCTATAGCTTTGTTCTTGGCTTCTCCACTTAGTTTCTCTGACAGCTACAACCTTGTTCTTGGCTCCCTTTGCAATTTTGTTTGAATTACACAATCGTCGCTAATATTTGCCCAATATTTGAGACTAGTCATTGAAATACATCAATTTTCCAAGACTAGTCGCAACCATCGCTAATACTTGCCCAATATCCGAGACTAATCGCTAAAATGCGCCCAATTTCAGACACCGTCGTAGTTTTTCATCAATTTTCCGTGACCGTCGCGGCTATCCACTCAAAACCTACGATGATTTAATAGTGATCGTCATGGCTGTCTAGTCAAAACCTGCAATGATTTCCGTTCAAAGAACCGCCCAGCAGCCAGTGTACAGGTTCCTCAACCCTAACGCTTTGATACCATGATAAAAATGGAAACGTTTGTATTAATGAAAATCAAACCCACTGGTCAGTTCTATGAAAGAGAGTCTGAAACAGGAGAGTTTGGCTCTGCATAATGCTCTACATTGTTAATCAACATTACATTAAATAGAATACACGGTTTTATGGAAGTTAGAGCAACATCCTAAGAAATTGAAACAAATTCCTATCCTGAGGCTAAGTGAACCAACTCTACCTATTCTAGGATATTCTCCATTATCTTCAATAGGGTCTATCTCTATATTTGATTGGGCCAATCTTCATTTTGTACCCAAATTTGATTCTTTTATGTAAAAAAACACCAAACGGTTCAATTTGTCCTATTACACCCCCTCAAAAATTTGTTATATAGTTGTGCCTACGATAATATTTGGTGTTTGTATTATTAAGAAAATATATTTTTATTTCATAAAATTTTAACTATGCATATATTGTTAAAGACAAATCGAAGATTGCACATTATGTCCAAATAAATAAAGAAGATAGCTCCATATATACTATTACATATCAAAATTTTACTATTGAAATAACCTTCTTTTTGATGTTCAATAAACTAGTTATGGCTATGCTCCTCACTTTCCATCTTCCTCTACTTATTCTTTAGGTTTTTCTTCCCCATATGTTCATGGTGTTAGATTTTTTTATCCCCTTAATTCTTATGTTTTCTCTTTATATTCAAGAGGTGCACTTGTTAAGAAATCTAGGGCATCATATGGATTAGATTCTTTAGGTAGATTTCTCTTAGACTTTGACATTTTCTTGTGATTTCTTTTTCCTTCTTATTAGTTCTTAGTTTTGTTAATTATGTTCCTTTCATTAAGAGAAATGTCAGAAAATGAAGATCACAACAAGGGACATAAGATGTAGGCACTTAGCAAGGAAAAATCCCCTATTTATGGGAAAACCCATTCCAACTCTTCAACTAATATATTGAAATCAAGATGACACAATCCACGACCCTTTAGACCTAGACAAAGACCTCCTCAAATAAACAAGGTTTCCCTTAAACAAGGATTTCCCTAATTCTGCATCAACGAGCTTCAAGTTCCAACTTAGATCTCCTGCATCATATGTGAATTCATGTAATCATAAATTTCTGCAATCGTACTTGAATTCCTATAATTGTGAATTCCTACAATCGTACTTGAATTCCTGTAATTATGAATTCCTTCAATTGTACCTACATTCTTGTAATTGTGAATTCCTGCAATCATACCCAAATTCCTATAATCTCAAATTCATGCAACCGTACCTAAATTTATGTAATTGTGAATTCCTACAATTGTACTTGAATTCTCGTGATCACAAATCCTAGAAATGTACTCGAATTCCTATAATCATGAATTCCTTCTTGAGATCAAACTTGAGAGTGTGTGTGCTTCAAAGTGAGTCAAGCTCCCAATATTTATATTGCTTCCATGAGGTTGAATAGCCTCCAATAGGGCCAACTTCTCTAAGATAGGGTCGAGTTGGTGAGGAGTGAAAAAATGACTGCTTTGACTCAAAAATAATTTTCTTTACTTGATACAAAAATGCAAGAAGGGTCTAATAAATTTGAAAATAACACTTTTGACTCTTGACAAAACCTACAAGCCTTCAATAGAGTTTGTGACCTAGAAAATAAATGAAGAGCATGAAACCCATGCTTCAATAATATTTTTCTTTTACAATATCTTTTTCTCTTGACAAACACAAATATGAAGACCAAAAATAGTTACATTCTTAAAGAATCCCCCTTAAGTAGGGAGGTATTCATAATTTCATATATATATATATATAGGGGTACATGAAATATCTCAAATCTATATACTCTATGAAGAGTCAGAACACATGCAGTGCTACATATTAGATACCTAACCAAGGTATTCTAATCAAGTGGGACTAAGGTGTGTTCCAAGCTTTAACCTCTATAGGTAACAGCAAGATTTTAGCTCTAATACTAACCTAGGGATCCATGTGTGTATCCAAGGTTATAACTCCAAGACCAATGTCACCTTTCCTACTTTGGGACCTAGACATCATTACAGGCCAGCCAAATGTCCTCCCAAGCATTTTGTTTCCCCAAGATTCTTCATCTCTCCTTATAAATTAAACCAGATATATCCATCAATCCAAGCATGCCTCAAACATTCAACCTTCTTATGGAGAGTGTTGCACAAATACAATCCAAATCAATCATAAACTTGCACTATACATTTTTAACACAAACCTTTGGTGTTCTTAATAATTTTGATGTTGCTTAGAACATCATCATATAAAACATATCTACTCATAAGCTTTACTTCTTTAACTTTTCAGCAACACAAAACATACAATTTTGTTTCACAACATTATCAATCACATATAACCATCAATATTTCTTCAAGGAAACTATGTCATAATAAATTAGGTTTTAGATATTCAAGACCTAAACTTAGTTAGGTTTGATAATCAATCAAGAGTTTCATCCATTAGACTTCTTGCAAACATATATACTAGGGTTTTGTAATAAAACCTATATTTAATCATTAAAATATAAGAATATAAATACTCAAAAACATTATACTTCTACGGTTTGATTAGCATGCCCTAGAATATCAATATCTACTAGGTTTTGTTACAAACGCTAGATTTAAAAAACAAAATCATGAATATCAACAATCACATTAGCATACCATCATTTCATCTCTAAGGTTTCATTGTTATATCCTAGAGGCATATATCACTCTCATACTAGGATTTTATTGTAAGCCCTACATACAAACAAAAAAATCCAAAATTAGATATACAATAATTTTGACCATGCTAAGGTTTCAATTATATAGAAGCATATATACCCAGATATCCATTTCTAGGATTTTATATTTACTATTACAAGGGCTTACTCATAACCCCTAAGATACCAAACGTTACAAAAAAATAGGCTTTCTAGACATCAACAACAAACCCTAAATGGCTATTGTTTTACAATAATGTTCCTAAACAATAAGAGATTAGGATTTAAACAAGATACCTAAACTTTATCAATAAACCCTAAGAAGATTAGGGTTTCATCATTAGCATAGCCTAAGCATTGAAAGGCTAGGGATTTATAGTGAACCCTAAGTTTAGGGTTTTATAAAAAAGAATGAAAAGAGATAGATTTAAAAGATTAGATTCAATCTAAATATTAATCACCCAAACAAGAATCGTTAAGATTCAAAATCCTAGACATGAAAGAGTTAGTAATATAGAACAAATTTGAAAAAGATTGCTCCTTATAATATGAAGACGATTTACCATAATTTTTTATACATACCTTGAGTTACTCCTTTTACAAACCTGATAATTTTTCCTTAATGATGTAATATTCATAGTTCATTTCCTTGTCAACTTATAATTTAAGGATTTGATTTACCAAGTAACCATTCTTAATGTATACTTGCAATATTTCTTGATATGCAAAATCAAAATATAAAAGTACACTAACATGGTGATTAGGATTTCCATTACCTTTTAGAGAATGAATTCCTTAAATGTTATTTAATTTCATTGTTTTCAAAATATATATCTTATACTATTTAGAAATCTTAAACATGTGTTAGATGGAGACGAATTGAATGAGAGTGAGTTCTATCATATACATTAACAATCTTTACCAATCATATAATCAACTAACTTTAAAATATCATATTTAAAAAAAGAGAAGGCTATATATAACTTAAGACATACATAACCCTTGTTTGACACTCCATTGAGCTTATTTCTCCTTTTCAAAATTGTAGACATGAAGTTAAATATATGAGACAAAAGAATAAAAACATTTCTTAACTAATATGGACTAAATCTTCAATTGTTTTTCCATGAGCTAGTGCATGACACCTTTAGTGTTGAATACATCTTCCTTCATTGAGTGAAGAATGCTTTATTTTTGTGCATAAGTTTGATTCTTCCTTCAATGCTGAGAATCTTTTCATGTTTAAAAGAGGAGGCTCAACTTACTATCTCCTTGTTTAGGATTGGACTATGTGTCTATATACTCAAAACATAGGATCTTATACCAACAAACATGACTTTACATATCACTATAGTATAAATTTATTGCTTTCTCCAATATGATGACATGAAGGAGGGTGATAGATTAATTTGAGGACTCAACCTTGCTCCTATTTTTGACTCCTCTTTGAAGGCGATGGTGGCCAGTTTTAGGGCTTCTAATTTATATTTATGATTAGAATTTTGAAGGATAGCAAAACATTATCGAGAATCATTACCCCTTCAATATTTTATCTATATGGCTTAACAATTCATGGGATTTAATATCATCCCTCTGGTCATCTATGATAAAGCCTCCAATTTTCTTAAAACCTTTGATATCGTATTTCAGGCCTGCAGCCTAGTCATTTATAAATGTGCACATAATTCATTATTATTTTTTATAGGACTTGAGTCTTCTATAACTCACTTATATCCCTTTTCTAAAGCCTTCTATTTCTTTTTGTGACTTTCTAACTTCCCTTATGCCAATGAACCAGTATCTGATTCAATATTGAGAAATCTAGGGCACCATATGAATGAAATTTTTTAGGTAGATTTGTCTTGGACTTTGACATTTCTTGTGATTTATCTTTTCTTATTATTAGTTATTATTTTAATTTATTATTCTCTTTTCATCAAGAATAATTCCAATTAATTATTATCACAACAAGGGACACAAGATGTAGGCACTCAACCACGAAAAAACCCCTATCTAGGGGAAAATCTAGTCCAACTCTTTGACTAATATATTCAAATCAAGATGAGACAATCCAAGACCCTTTCGACCTATACAAATACCTCCTCCAATCACTAAGTAATCCATTCAACAAGTATTTCCCTGATTCTGCATCAACCAACTTCAACCTGCAACTTCAATCTGCTACAATTATACGTGAATTGCTGTAATTGTGAATTGTTGGAATTGTACTTAAATTCCTATAATTGTGAATTCCTATAATCGTACCTAAATTCCTATAATCTTGAATTCATGCAATTATACCTAAATTCCTATAATCATGAATTCATACAATCATATCCAAATTCTTTTAATAGTGAATTCCTGCAATTATACCTAAATTCTTGTAATCGCGAATTCATGCAATTTACCTAAATTTCTGTAATCATGAATTCTTGCAATTATACCCAGATTCTTGTAATCATGAATTTATTCTTGAGATCGAACTTGAGAGTGTGTGTTCTTCCAAGTGAGTTCAGCTCCCTCTATTTATACTGCTTCCATGAGGTGAAATTGCCTCAAGTAGATTCGACTTCTTTAGGACAGGGATGACTTGGTGAGAAGGGACAAAATGACTAATTTGACTAAAAAATTAATTTATTTACATAATACAAAAGCCTAAGAAGGTTATAATAAATGTGAAAATGAATCTTTTGACTCTTGACAAAAGCTAAAGGCCTCTAATGGAGGCTATGACCTAGAAAATAAATAAAAGAGCATGAAAACCATGCTTCAATAACATTTTTATTTTACAATAATTTTTTCTCTTGACAAATACAATTATGAAGACATGCACTAGTTACATTGTTAAACACTCCCTCTTAATTAAGGATGTATTCATAATTACATATATAAAAAGATACATGTAATATCTCAAAATCATATACTCTATGAAGAATCACAACACACACAGTGTTATAGATTGGATACTTGACCAAGGTATTCTAATTCGGTGGGACTAAGTTGTGTTCCAATATTTAGCCTCTATAGGTATCATTAATATTTAGTTATAACCAACACCTAGGGATCTAGGCATGTATCCAAGGTCAAATATCCAAGACCAATGCCAACCTCCCTATCTCAAGATCTAGACAACATCATAGATCAGCCAGATGTCCTCCCAAGGATCGTGTCGGCCCAAGATGCTTCATATATCATTATAAATTAAACTATGTATATCCAACAATCCAACCATGATCCAAACATTCAACCTTCTTATGGGGAGGTCTTAACAAACCCAACCGCAATTAGTAATAAAATTTCACTATACATATTTAATGCAAACCTTGATGGTTCTTAATCATTTTGATGTTGCTTACATCATCATCATATCAAACACGTATACATGGAAGCTTTACTTCTTATAAACTACCCTCCCATATCTACCCAATTTCAATGGCCTACTAGGGTAAACATGAGAGGATATACTATGAAATGAACTAATCCCCTAGGTCCCATTAAGGAATTGGGACCACCTACAGAAGACAAACTGACATCTCATCACATCCTAAAGTGTCTACAGGTCATTCAAAGAATGAGTGACCACCTGAGGTGGCCAAAACCAGACCTGAAAACCATTTTTTGTAGCCTAGGTTCCAAACCACTCCCAAAAAAATCCCTCCATATGGTTGTAAGCCTCCAACTGCATGCACAATCCTGTATCCAAGAGGTTGCCACCAAAACTGTCAAGTTTAGAGCATGCAGTCCTAGATTCTTAGACTAAATTCCAAGTCAGCCTCCATACGACTACCCAAAATTTAGTGAAAATTTCTAGGATGATAAATGACATCAAGATAAATCCATTCATACAAAACTTCATCAAATACTTTACCTAGACTAGCCTAACCGTGACATTCATTTCATCAAACATATGGTGAACATGTAATCTATGGGTCGTGAATGCATATTTAAACATATGGGTCTGATACCTATTTGAGAATCATTAATAAGGTCTAATTCCCTCTCATAATAGTTTTATTAACATCTACTAGCTCATGCATTCAACAACCAATCATCATCACATTAAAACACATCAAGATCAATATCCATTATACATCATATAACCAACAAATAACCAACAAATGAACAACATAGGCATCATGATAAAAACCATTAAAGCCACATAATAACAAGTGCAATTACTCATAAAAATATAAGAGGAGAAGAGTTTTTATTAACATATGCAAAATCCAACCAAGCATGGGACTTCCACATACCACCTAACCATAGATTGGGATAAACTAAATCACTCTTTTATCCAACTACCCCTATTCCATATTCCAAGTGTGAATGTGGGATCTCATGTAATAAACTAGACTAAACCAAACTAGTGCATCGATAGGAAAAACCAACTCAACCCTCGACTAGTGATTCCACCTTAGGGTCAGACATCACTAACACTAACTAGACCATTCTCTACCCAAGTTGTCCATGCCTCAAGAATGTTTGTCCCAACCACACCTCGAGGAACTAATAAGTCAACCCAAAACATCCCATCGCTCCAAAGCATTTTTCCAAGAAATACTCTAGGACTAGTAACTCAACCAATGAAAGGCTCCAGAGAATTTTTCCAACCAAGGCTCCAGTACTAATAATGTTAGAAAATTATGTATTACAGAGTAATGGAACACTTAAAATATTGCAGAAATATAAACACAGAAAAAACATAAAACAAGAGAGACACAAATATACACGGTTCACCCAATTTGGGCTACGTCCACGAAGAAACACCCAACCCTTCCTTTTATATTATCCAACAAAATAAAGAGATACAACCTACAAAAGATTTGTTGTAATACCCTCTTCACTCTCAATCTCCTTTCTCTTCCTCGCTCAAAATACAAACCTACGTAGCCATAATAAAATTCCCTCATATATAGTGAGCGATTGACTACGAAATTAGAACATTTTACAAGGAAATTTTACATCTATTTTTAGCTTTGGGGGCGTTGCCCTTGCAGGGGATCCAAACAATCATCGTCACACCCCGCCTAGACCCCCCTAGCAGTGTACATTTTATGGGCGGCGTTGCCGCCACATTATGAACTGGGGTCCAATGTGGCGATACCTCTAAATAAATAAGATAATTAGGATCCACACCCAACAAGTAATGCAACCCAAGATTTTCTAGCACTCTAGAGTGTTTTTTCTAACCAATAGTTCTAGAAACTAGTAACTACACCAACATCCATAAGGAACCTGAGCACCAATAAGAAACAACAAGTGGAAAAACCCGCAATACCATGGCTATCTAGGGAATGAAAGGGCTAGTAAAAATCTCTTTCAATCCAAGAAATCCTCCATGCGAATGATAAATCATAATCAAATAAACATGCATATATCATGCATGCCAAAATAGCAATGAAATCATACATCCAAATTGATTCCTGCAAAGCAATACCACTATAACTATTGATCCTATTGTTCCCTTATTCTTTCCTACTTTCCTTTTCCTTCTTTATCCAAATCCAATGAAAACTAGAGTGATCCAATATTTATATAAGTGTGAAAGGGTACAATAAAAGGAGAATAGAATGAGAGTGCCAAAGAATGAACTGATAAAAGTTTTCACACACTGACAAAATATTTCACACATTGACAAAAGATTTCACACATTGACCAAAATATTTCACACAGTGACCAAAAGATTTGAACTGATCCTCATAATTGTTTTCTTATCATCGAGGCCCCTATTTTCTTAATGTTTCCACAATTTTCCTTCAATTTCCTCCTCGTGCAATTATGTGACCTTTCATCTCCCTTTTCTCCTATTTTCCATTATTTTCATCAATAAATTCTGATTAATTCCAGTTTTCCTTTGCTAATTTCCTTAACCATTTATTAATCATAAGTGATCCTCATCACTATGTTTTTCCCAATAGTTTTTATGTTCTTCACCTGTGAGAAATCTAGAATACCAAAAATATGAAGAAATACAGCCTAAAACAAAAAACTATCACATGAAATGAGAAAAGATACAAATTATTTTATTATTCATAAATGGATTAAATGTTCATTTGCCTCATCAATGGGGCAACCTCTAGAAAAGTAGACCTCGATTACAGTAAGACTCGATTATCTTTCCCTTACTAACTATGACTATTTATATCTAAGTGGCATCCAATACCATAACTACTAGTGGTCCCTTTCATAACACGGGTTAACCACTTTATTTATTAACTATGGCCTTGTTATGAAACCAACTCAAGAAAAGGTTAGAAAAGATAGATCAATGCCTTAAAATTCAACCTCTTCGAGGGTGCAACCTCCTTTACATTACATAAATGACCAATCCTTGGATGATTCAAATGACAAAACCTCCTTTCTATATATAGGAGTCTAAGGAGTCACAATATAACCCAGCCGACCTCACAATAATAATATAAAGCCACAAAAATAACAATAGAGGGATTCTATGGGGCACAGTAATAACAATATGGGGGCAATAGGGGCACAACAATATTAATAAGGGGTACAACTACCATAGTAATGGGGTAATCACTAGTATTATAGGGACCCAACATGCCCCTCTCCTTAAAAAAAAAGTGTTGTCCTCAATGCTTGAGTAGTTCTGGATACTTCTGTATAAATTCTCATCCTCCCATGTGGAATCTTCAGCAGATAAGTTCTTCCACTTGATAAGATACTCCGAAATTGATCGATTTCGTAGCTGTCGAGTTCTTGTTTCTGTGACTGCTTCCTGTTCCAATATAATTTTTCCTTCCTCGTCAAGTTCTGGCAATATTGTTTGAATTGGGAGCTTGTCGCCTATAACCTTCTTCAAACATGAAACATGCAAAACTGGGTCCAATCGAGAAGCTGCAGGAAGCTCCAATTTGTATGCCATAGTACCAATCTTTTGCAACACCTTGTACGGACCATAATACTTTGGTGATAATTTATTATCCTTCTTAGCTTTGCTTGAGGGACATTTGCTTATATGGTTGTAGCCATAGGAATACCCAATCACCTACATCAAAACTTCTTTCGCTGCGATGTTGATCTGCCTGTTGTTTCATTCTATTCTGTGCCAACACGAGGTTATCCTTTAAACGAGTTGGAGACTTGTTGTTTCGATGTCATGTGATGGTTTCCACTGCCTGAACCTAGAATTTTCTCTTAAATATGATGTGATGGATGGTGGCTGATACCCATAAGTGCATAAATGGACATTTTTTGTTGTATGGAAGGAAGTGTTATACCACCATTCAGCCAGAGGCAACCATTTTACCCATTGTGTCTGTTTATCAGATACAAAGCAACGAAGATATCCTTCCAAACATTTGTTTACTATCTCAGTTTTCCCATCAGATTGAGGATGATAAGATGAGCTATGAGCTACTGAGTACCAAGACAAGAAAATAATTTTGTCCAAAAATTTCCAGTGAAAATGGGATCTCTGTCACTTACAATAATTTTTGGATTTCCATGTAGCTTTTGAATTGTTTCCATAAATGCAGTAGAAACTGTACTGGCTTTAAATGGATGTGATAATGCACAAAAGTGTGCATACTTGGTAAGTTTGTCAACTACCATCATGATGACACTCTTTCCCTCAAACTTGGGTAGACCTGTGATAAAATCCATTGAAACCTCCTCCCAACGTTGGCTTGGAATGGATAAAGGTTGTAATAGACCTGGCGTCTTAATTGTTTCAACTTTATTTTGTTGGCAAACCAACATTCCACCACAAACTTTTGAATATCTGATTTAAGGCCATCCCAAAAAAATTCCTTCTTAACCCTGTGGTAAGTTTTTAAAAATCCCGAGTGCCCTCCTAAGGGAGAAGTGTGCATTTCCATAAGAATCTTTTGTTTTAGCTGGGAATTCTTACAGAGGTAGAAGAAATATTTGTACCATAATGAATCATTTTTCCAACTAAATGTATCCGACGTACTAGAATCTTGTTGTAACTTTCGAATAAGTGCCCACACTTCTTCGTCATTTTTTCATTCCTCCCTTGCTTCATTTATCCAATCTGGTTGGATAATAGAAA